>CACRXK020018251.1:0-10060 GCA_902702795.2 Paramuricea clavata
GCAAAGATATTCGTGAATTTGTCTCCATGAAGTACAGAAAACTTCAAACTGAATATAAATGTATTCCTTCTTTCTTTGCTAATGACGAGCAGGTAGGCAAAGAGAAAATAGTTCAGGCTAGTCAGAATTGCTTTCTTTATGCTAAACTTGTGATGGAACACATCTTTGATGGCCATGATGAAATTGGTTTGCCTGCCTCGTTATCTGAGATTTACTGTTTGGACTTCAGGCGTCACTTTTCAGATATACAATTCTTTGAGAAAAACGTTGCACCTGTGCTTCAGATTGTGCTTGCCATTCAATCTGCTAAGGCTTTTATAGATACAGAGTTACGTATAAAATATCGGTTAAATTTCGCAACTTCCCATCCTTCTATTTTTGATGAAGGTGAAATCATTGAGTTACAGAAGCTACAGCAGGCTTATGAGGAGAGCGATGAAAGTGTTACAGGGGTTGTGAAGTGTGGTTTGCTTCCCGAACTTAAGATGCATGATCTCAATAAAGTCCTCAAACTTCTATCAGGCTACTTAATAAAGGATGATTCTAGTAAATATTATTTCAGCCATAGTTCTGTAAGAGATTGGTTGCAAGACGAAGAGTCAGATTTCTTTTGCGATGTACTCAACGGGCACTCCATTATGGCAAACTATAACTTGAAAACTCTTAAAGTTAAGTATCCTTCACCCGGCGATTTTTTTGAAAATGTATGTTTTCGTCCGAAACTGCCATATCCTACTGCTCTTCTAGACCTCAAATTCTTTTCTTTGCGTTATCTCTTTCATTCCAGTGAGAGCGGGAGTTCAAACGTGAATGTTCTGATATCTGAATTAGGTATTAAAGCAATCGACCTTCTTCATGCCGCATTTCACGATAGTGATGACGCTTGGAATCCTTACATTTGTTCCGAGTATATGGCAATGAAAGTTCTCGATGGAACAGATGTTTTGAATAAAATGACCATACAGGAAAAAGCCGAACATCTTGAGTGGGCTCTTTTGTTGCATTATGCACGAATTACTGCCAAGTTGTTTGATAGCCGCCCATACTGGATTTTTAGTAGTGACGCCATCATTCGCTTGATCTGTGACATCAAACTACTACAGCTCGTCCCAAAGGAATCAATGCCCCAGTTATTCTTTTCGTCCCTCGTGGATATTTTCTTTCGCGATGAGATATTTGAATTTTGTGTAAAAAATGGATTAACGGCGGATGTATGTGTTCCTCAATTCTTTGAGAACACCGAGGGCTTTGACTCGTCCATCTGCTGGAACGAAGATGTCCAAGAGTATTTTAGAAAATTGAAGTCAGGCGAAGAGAATGTTATCACTTTGGAGTCCCTTAAAGAGAAGCCAATTTATCCAGAAGAAGCTAAAGTGTCGAAATTTACATTGGAGATCATTCAGAAACCTCTTTCAGGTATTGATTACAAATATTCTTGTAAATCTGCAGGTGTGCATGGTGAAAAAAATTATTCTTTAATATAAAATTGATTAAACATATTCTTAAAAATAGCCTTAGAAAAAACCTAGTTTGTTGTATATGAAAGCAATACAGCTGATCGTATAGCTGTGTTCTGTGACCAAAAAAGTTGCTTAGAAAACGAAGTTTATCGCCTCCCTTCGGGCACTACTTTAAAATTACATAAATTTATAGATTCTGATATGCCTGGCACGAATTTATTCATGCAAACCTGCAGTCTCTTTGTATTTTACGACCAAACATCATCATTTTCTATTAAAATTAGCAATATTTTTTTTTTGAAACTTCATGTTATACACAGTTATTGTACCAGTTCGAAGGCGGGGGAGAGGGGTGGGGGTATCACGCGGTTCATCTCAATATGAAATTGCAAAGATTCTTTAATCAAGAATTTTACAGATTCTAAACTTGTGTTGCTCAATTTTTTATCAACAACGAACAAGGAGCGCACGATATTCGATAGATCTTCAGGACCCAGATGTGTTTTATTTAACACAAATTGACCATTGGCAGCAGTTCTTTCAAAAACTAGCTCATGCACGAAATCTGAACTTTTTCCTGTGGGGCATTAAGTGCTATGAGCATTAAGTGCTATCATACGTCTAAATTTGTTCGCGCTAAATCTTTCTATACACTTTTTTAGATCTAACCGGGAGCAGCTGCGAAAAATGGAAGTAATAGGCCCTTTGCCTTCGATTCCGGTATAATGCTCTAATGAGCTGTGCTACAGAGACCAATTGCTAAGCCTCAACCACAGATTCATGTATATATATAATCGAACCTGCCAGAGGGCTTTGCAACTTTGTGTTGCATTTTTTGCAACTGCTCCTGGTTGTTAGGTCTAAAAAAGTGTATAGAAATTTAGGTTCGAAAATTCAATCTAAAAAACCATTCACTATTAGTTGTATCGAACGAGATTCCCAAAATGTCGATATAAGAATCTTTATCAATCTACTCTTTGCAATTTCATATATAATTCAACACTAAACCCAAAAGCTGATGCAATATATCTCTATTTTTTGACGAATGATGTTAAATTTGCTTTGTAAATGGTTAGCTTATTCTGAAAAATGCTTTTCACACTGTTTTAATTGTCTGCATTGGTTAATGAGAATTAGATGCCACCCAAAAATGGCGGATATTCGTCATCGTGAGAAAGGCTAATTCTTGACGATTTCCTGCATATAACCGCGTAATAAGAGACTGGAACTAGTGCAATAATGTTAATAGAGAATGTTGATCTTTCATCGTAAAATACAAAGAAATGGCAGGTTTTTACGAGTGACAACAAGTTAATTCATACTCAGCATATAAAAATCTATAGATTCGTGTGGATTTAAAGTTGCGCCCGAAGGGGAGGGGGTGTGGGGCAGAACTGAAACAAAATCACAGAATACGGCCTATTACGTACATCTCTATAATGGATGGTTCAATTTTTCCTGTTACCATCCCCCAAATGTACACCGACGGAATTTTGTTGAGCATCTGGTCCAGGAGGTGTCCCGTGGGGTAGGGGTTAGGAATAGACATGTTCACAGGCGAGGGGCTTTGGGACTCGTAGAAAAATGCAAAACATGGGCACACTTGCACTCAAATTGTTTCTTCTTCCATATTTAAACATTCCTGTGGATCAGAGATTGCGTTGGAAACTGGATTTAACACTGTACTAACATCGCCTTTAATATAGCCTTAGTGAACACGTTCATCTGTTAGTGAATGCCTTTCAAATGTCGACATTCGTGAAATTTTGATAACGTGTTCGTGTCCAATATTGCCCATAGGAGGGGAATTGGCTTTTCTTTATTTTCCCAGGGTTTAGGAATAAAGTATACACAAATCCCGGGGGGGGGGGTAACAGGAAGAATCGAACCATGCATCATGCAGACAATTCTCTGCTGCGTACGCCTTTCTAAACGGGCACCTCCTTAATATCAACGCCTTTCTAATAATGCGGACACCTTTCCAATGTATCGCCGTCCACATTAATCCGTTTTCGTTTGAAAACGTATACTTTTGCCTTTTCGCCGATCTTCCACACTAATACGATGGAAAACGGATGCCTTCATCAATGAAAACGGAGCTTTTCGAAAACGGCTTTAAAAGTAGGTGAAGACAACGCGGGCGTATACATTGGATTAGTGTGGACGGGCGAAAACGAAGGTTTTGAAAAACGCGGACGGCATGAACACAATCATTCGTAGTGAGTGTGTTGTTTTTCCGAATTTCAAATGAATTGCTTGTCTTGCACTGGATATAATGATGATTAATCTTCAAGCACAACTTGCAAAGACAATGAAATGCTCTACACTATGTCCTAGGTAATCATTTAATTTATTTCTGAGATTGTAAAGCCACTATAGAAGCTCTATTATCGGCGACGTTTTTAGGTCCAACCTCGGTAAATTTGTCTCTTTCTCCGTAAAAATGTTCCTGGCCTTCTTGTAGATTTTTGCATGAATAACGGTAAAATGAATGAAAATCGAAAATAATAAAAAATTATCGTTTTCTAACTGCTAGTGTGGTAAAAAACGATCCAAAACCGCTACTGTGGACGCAGATATTTGTATGTGTTTTCGAAATATCAAAAACGAAGGGATTCGAAAACGGATTAGTCTAATAGTGTGGACGTAGCCTACCTTCCCAATACGGATACCTCTCTAATATGAATACCTCCATAATAGAGATACCTCGCTCATACAGACACCTCTCTGATAGTGTTAATGTGTATTCTTTGCAAGGTACAGTATGTAGTTTCACTATAGTTGGCCGTATACATGTATATAATAATTATGCTTTATTCTTATTCAGAAATTGAACGCCTTCTGAGAGATGGAATGATTTATGTGGAGTTCAAGTATGCCTGGCACTCGCTTTTACCAAGATGGTATTGGTTTCACAAAGATGTGCTACAAACGGTAGAAGACTGTTTAAAACATGGAGCAAACCCAAGCAACAGAGGAGGTGCGGGGGTAACTGCCCTAATGCTAACGTGTAAGAAACTAAATGATCTTTTTGAGGATTCACCTGCGGCGGAACAGGTGATGTCGTTACTGTTGGATCACGGAGCTGAAGTGAATCAACAGGATTTTTATGGACGTACTGCGCTTCATTATGCATTTGAATCAGGAGATGACACTGAAGGACTTGCTGGAAAACAACGTGCTATTGAAATCCTTATTCAGCACAATGCAGACATTTATCTAAAAGATTCGTCTGGGCTTTCCGCCTTTGATATGGCTAAGCGTGAGGGACACGAATCTTGGTTAAGAACCGATGAAGCATCATTGACAGTCCGAACATGCTCAAAGAAAGGAAAAACATACTGTTCCATAAGTTAACCATGAACGCGATAAGCCTGCCCTAATCTGAACTAGTCCCTTATTCAAGAGAAAGCAAGAGTCGTACGAAATCTGATAAAAATAAAGAACTTAATGCTATCACTTGGAACCCCAAAACTAACCTTAGCGACCAAAGCACGTACACGTTTACACTGGAAATTTCAAAGAATTGAATCAACTCCAAAAAAGTTATTCCGTCACCGTTTTTGGTGACCACTTTTCCAGTTGATTCATTTGGAAATTTACAGTGAGGGAATACAATTAAGTAACAATATATATAGCATTTGTATATAGGAAAAGAGTACAGATGATGAACTGCATCGCAATACAATTAAGTAACAAGATATATACCATTTATATATAGACGAAGAGTAAAAGATGATGAACTGCATGGGAATACAATTAAGTAACAATATATATAGCATTTGTATATTAGGGCAAGAGTGACCAGACATTGAACTGGTAGTACAATTAAGTAGCCTAACAATATATATAGCATTTGACATTTGTATGTTTCATAAATTTCATGTAGTTTTAAAGCAGTTATTGTTAAAATTTTGAGACGTGTACAATATATATAGCTAGCACTAGTCGCATATTCATAAATTTCATGTAGTTTTAAAAGCAGTTAAACTGTTAGAACTTTGAGAAGTGTATAACGATACATAACTAGCACTCACGGCCGCATAGAGAAATTCGGGGGCCCGGGGCAAATTTTTAATTCAGGGCCCCTATTTAGGGGGAGTAAAAAAATTTTCTCAGACATATCCAAAAAAAAAAGGTTCAAAAAAATTTTCCAGACAAATACCAGCAAAATTCAGGTCTAAAAGATTTCTCTTATACCATGACTTATATAAAAAAACGTTCCAAATTATTTTTTTTAATTACATTTTTCGGGTCCCCCCCCCCCTTTGCAAATTTTGAGGCTCCATTTAACTGGGCGGGGGCACCATTGCCACCTTGCCCCCCCCCCTCTGGGCGGCACTCCTAGCACAAGTTGCATATTCATAAATTTGTGGTTTTAAAAGCAGTTACTGTCAAAATTTTGTGATGTGTTTATTTGTCCATTAAATTAAAGAACACTGAAAATATCAGCACTGTGGAGGCAAATTTGTTCTGTGGACCATGATGTATATTTATAATGGTCTAATGAAATAACTCATTTGGTAGTCTACAAACCCATATTTCATTTCCCATGCTGGATTCGTAGACTTCCATTTGGCCCGCACAGTAGTGATAAATTCATATAACACTGTAATTTATACTATATTAGTTTTTCTCAAACTTTAACCTCTGATTTTAAACTCTTATCTTTGACAAAAGATAAAAATACATTTAGTGGCTGCCGAGTTCATTTGTGGGTGATTAATATATAAATTGGCAAATTATTTTGACAAACGGTTACTATTAAATTATTTTGGCCCTGATTATCATCGGTATAATCATTTATAAAAAGCTATATATATAGTAGAAATTTCCATTCGGAAGTGAAGAACAGCAAAATGTACATGAGCCAAGTTGGGTTTTGCCAGAATGACCACATGTTACAATTGAGTTACGATTACATTGGTAAGAAAACTTTGAAAAAATGGCAAAAGGCAATTTCTTTGAAAGTGAATGTTTGCTTGTTGTATGAGAACATATTTTAATTATTAAAACAGTCCACATAGAAATTCTAACAAACTGTCAGTTAAAATAATATTCAAATACACATCAAGTACATTTGACAAAATATGCAAGAACAGCACAGTTATATATTGATATGACATGCTGTTTATAATGCCCCCCACATGAAATTAGTTTTTCACTTTGAGGAATTTTATACTTTTATTTCATACTCTAAAACAAAAGTATGAAGCTGGTAACAGATGAGTGAGTTACATATGGCAAGTTTTATTCCAAGTATACATTTGTTGAAAAGGTAGTGTAATGCACATATCAACGGCCTGCCCTGGGGGTACACCCCCGCGACTTTGAAAAAACATGATTCTAATGCATTAATTCCCCCTCCCTCGGCCCCCGGGAAATGTGTAAGTCAAACTGCCCTCCCTCTGGGGCTTAGAATAGAGTAGTTCACATTATAAATAGCATACAAACAATTAAAAATTCAGGGTGTTAGCTAGCCCATATACTGTCCGTCCGTTTGACGGACTCTTCCCAATTGAAGTAGTTAAGGGGCTTTCCCAACTGGGTCTACTGGAAGATTTTCATTTTTTCTGATGAGAATGTGCATTGCATTTGATTTTATATTATTATATCAAAGAACGTTTTATTTACTTTTTCCATTAACTATTTTCTCAAAATGTATCACGTTTCATTCATATTGGGTGTGTATTCACTGAAATGAAATGTACAAAACAAAGTGCCTGCATCGGTGTGCATCCGTGTTCATTCACCGGAAATGAAATAGAAAAAACCAAGCCACTGTTGTTTGCATCTAAGAAGAAACACGTTGGAAAAACACTATTTATTCCTACACAAGGACTTTGATCGGTCAAAAAAAATTTCCCAATTTACGTTGAACGGACAAAACAGGTTTTTTCTGGCTAACACCCTGAAATTATCATACAAACTGGGGTATCACAATGGCACTCATGTATTCTGTATTTATTTATTCAAATTTTAGCAAGACCACTACAAAATATCATAAATAATAAGTTGGCGATCGATATTTTTCTTCGTGAGCCCGAGATTTTGAGTTTGCGCCAATTGTTCACTTCATTTATAAAATTCAAATTGTCATGTCAAAGTCCCCTACTTCCCCTCCCCCCATCGTCCTATTATTGCAAAGTTTGTAATTTCCCCAGGGTTCACGGGCAGAATACACAGCTAAAATACCAAATTCCCCCTCGTTTCCCCCCGGTTGTCCCGGTGTCACAGGAAATTTGGCCCCCCCGAAAATTTGGCCCCCCCCCGGGCCAAATTTCCTAGGAAATTTGGCCCCCCCGGGCCATATTTCCTAGGAAATTTGGCCCCCCCTTCGGAAATTTGGCCCCCTCGAAAACATAGTTTACTTTATCGCTATAAGCTCGGAAATCGTGAAGGTTCTTCTAAAACCAAGATCCTAAAAGTGTTTGTCAGTATTTATAGTTAGTTTGCATAATTTATTTGTGTCGAAATTCGTCATTGCGGCCAAGAGCTAAAAGTTTGAAGGAAAGCGTAAAAATAATAATGTGCTAGTGCAGTCATGCCAGACACATCACACATGGGTATCTGTTGAGGACAACGTTAAAGCATAATGGCAAATTTAGTCACATAGCATAAAATTAGTCAGAATAACAACCGCACTTTTATAGCAAACGATGACATCTGCGTTGGCGAATATGTTAATATCCACGCGTCTAATAAATAACAGGGAGTAATTAGCATTAGTATAGGGTAAAAATAGACTTTTAAGTCGAAACGTTTGTTCGAAAAACAAAATCAAATGTGTGGTTATTTCGTAAAAAAAACTTTTCCTATGCATTTTACTTACATATACACAATATGTAATGCATCGTACTGTAACAGTGGTAGGAACACTAAAACATTTGCATCCGATCTGTATCTGATATACAAACTCTCCGCGCCTTCGGCTCGAGTTTGTATATCAGATACAGATCGGCTGCTCATGTTTTATCTAGTACATAAAGGAAACGATTTTCGCTAATACATAAAACGCATTCTAATTGACAACAAGACGCCTACTCAGGCGTTCACTCCGCCTGCAGGCCTGCGGAGAAAATGGGGACAATGTAGGGTGCGATGGAAAAGTGAAGTCAAATATAAGCCGAAGTGGTGACGTTTGGCTAATGCTGACGCCACTACACGTCTTAATTAACACGTGCGTAGGGGGCTGAAGCTGACGTCTAAACTGGCTGTGATGGCGTGCAAGGAGCCTGAAACTGACGTCCTAATGTCCAAACTTTACATTGAATTTTCATAAGAAAGTGCCATAACCTATAAGAGACAGAAATAGGATATTAATTCTGACACACCAATTCTGTTTGGCCCATCATTGTAATAATAGAGGCCCAAAAAGCATGTTTGAGTGGCTTGGTAGGTATTCTGCCCAGAGTCCTAGTAGGGTTGAATTAGATACATTACACAACACATAGTATCTATTATGTATCGATCAATTCGAAACTGCACCATCCCCCCCCCCCGGCATACCCCGGGAATTTGACTTCAAGTCTTCTCTAGGAAGTAGGTAATTTGACGTTCTAGGTCTTCCATGTGGTGGGCATTTGATAACGGGGTGGAGAATTTGAACCGGAAGTCTTAACATTTTGCCCGTTTTCGCGTGCTTCCTGCATGAACAGAAAATACTTCGCATTGGCGGCAAATGCAGTTTTCTCAGATTTCGAGGGAAACGGCCTCAATTTTGTGAAAAACTGGCTCAAAGAAACGGGCATGGAAAATCTACGTGCTTCATTTGAAGGTATGTACTACATAATTGTGTAAAACTGTTAAATTTCCAGAAGGTATCCAAACTTTTTACGTGGATTTTGCTATCCTGTCGAAAAACATTTCCGTATATTTTGTACTTTTTGTATTTACTGTTTCATAATTTTCATATGAAGGTGGGCCATTTGAACGCTTAATTTCTTGTTACAGTGGGGGCATTTGAAGACATTTTTTGCACAGGGGGTGGAGAATTTGATCAGTCAAATTTCAAAAAGTTCAAATTCCCAGGGTCGGCCCGGGGGGGGGTGGTGGTGAAGTTTCGAATTGATTGATACATAAAGGCTAAATTCCACGACGAGCGAAATGCGAAAAATTTCGTGCGAAAACACACTTGTGCGAAAATTTTCTCTCGTAGTGATTTCCAAAGTAGAGAAAAAATTCGCCAAAACACAAGCATTTGATTGGTTTCGATATTTTGTCATCCAAAACACAAGCATTTGATTGGCTTCGCTATTTCCATTTCGCAACGGAGTAGAAACGATTTCAACTACCCGGCGAAGAGAAATGTTTCGCAGAGAAACATTCCAAAATCATGTTGCGCATGCGTTCAACCTTTTCGCGCGAAATTTTTCGCATTTCGCTCGTCGTGGAATTAGGCCTTAACACACAGGGGCAGTAGAAAGAACAAAGCAAGCAAACCCAAGCTGGCTGTGAGTTCAAGAAGCTGACGTTTCTGTTATTTGTTAACATGACTATATATCATAGATTATATTCTTGTCTTGCAACCAATCCCTTGAGAATTAAAAGAATGTGCGAAATTCAGTAAAAAATAATGAGATTCTTTGTCTTATAAATAC
>CACRXK020018252.1:0-10058 GCA_902702795.2 Paramuricea clavata
TGTAGATTTGTGGCCTATGAAAATGAAGTTCTATTGTTCTACAAAGAAATTTGAAGGTAAACAAGAAGCTCACGCCATAGCGAGTAAACTCGAGGGGGCGGCGTTTCTATGTATTGCGAGATTAGACGATGAACTTCAAGATGACCCAAAAGAAGTTAAAGCCGCTTTAAGGAAGGAATTCAACAAAGAATCGATCGACCACGAGAAAGCTGTCGACGAATTACGAGGTTTAAGGCGAAAAGGCGGTGAAACACCAGCACAGTTAGCGTGGAGAATCGAAAAGTTGATGGCGAAGGCTTACCCGGAGTTATGCGCGTCAACACACGGATCGGCAAAGAAAACAAAGGAACAAATGTTACATGATACCTTTTTGGGAGCTATTGACAATGCAATGAGTCGAAAGATAAAGAGCGACAGTAAACATCGAGATTTAAATTTAACACAACTTTCTGAAGAATTAGATCGGCTCGAGCTAATTTATAAAACAACAGCGCCAAAAGTAAACCTCGAAGTAAACAATTGCAAAACGACAGGGAAAGCAGACGAAATATCGTTAAGAAAGATAATCAGAGAAGAGGTAGCAGCCGCCCTATCCAAAGAAAACGATGGAAGTCGGGAAACGGAGGACGAAACAAAATGTACGGTCGGGTTCGTTGGAAAGAGAAATTTCCCGCCAAAACCTAGGAGTGGAAAAACCGGTAAAAATCAAGCGTGTTTCCACTGCCAGTCGCCTGAACATTTTCGGAAAGACTATCCATTTAAAGATCTTTGTCAACGCTGCTGGCAAAAGGGCCATACAGCACCATCTTGCAATGCTCCAAACGGCCCTCGCCCTTCGCCGTCTTTAAACTCCAAGGCGGCTGGGAACAATCGTCAGCAAAAATAAATTCGTTCTCAGCCGCGAAGAAATTTATTACACTAACTGGTACAGTGGTTCAGTCTGGAAGCAGAGAGTTCAAGCATGAGTTTATTTGTGATTCTGGAGCAGAGATTTCAGTTATTCCAACGGCGTTAGCACAAGAACATTACATGAAAATTCAACCAACTACACGTCACGTAGAGATGGCTAATGGGCCACACGCAGAATGCAGAGGTGTGGTTCAAACGTCAGTTACGGTAGGGACAAATAGTTGTATATTGAGTTTTTTGTGGTAAGTGGTGTTCAAAACGGGATTCTGGGCCTGGACTCTTTGGGAAAATTGGGTGTATCGTTGAACACAAGGCAACAATAGATGGGGCCCAACCCGTGTTACAACCGGAAGTAGATACCCCTCAGGAAATACTAAAGTGTTGCCACATACGAGTTGCGGAAAGTCGTGATATTAAGCCATTTGAAGAAATATTTATTTATTTATTTTTATTTTACAATCTTTGTCACATGACCGGTTTAACCCACAGAGCTAGTTGCTCCTTTACGGGTAACCTGCTAATGCAACACTGAAATATAGGTTAACACAGTGGATATATCGCTTCAAAATCGCTAATCACTGAGACGTTTGATTTAATGTCGTTCTGAGCAATTCTAATTATGTGGATCGAAAAAAAAGGAGTTTAATTTAAATTTCACATGCTCACTAAAAAGTGATATTTCCACTGGGTTAACAGCAACTAATGACAACACAGTTTGACAGAAAGACTGGACAAGGGACGACACAAATGACACTTTACACACACTGTTTTAAACGTTTGTGGAACATCAATGTCGTACACCTCTTCAACAAGCTTTTGGTAATATTTAAATAGGCCGCATTTAAATTGACTGATTGAGAGATTTGACTGCCGTAAGTGTGATGGTAAACAGTTAAATGTCCTGGGTGATCTGCACTAATAACTGTTCTGAAATGTTGAAGTGTTTACTCTAGGAACTTGTAATATATTTTTTGCTGTTCCATCATTTTCTCTCGTCAACCGATCTGTTGTCTTTACATGGATATTATGGTCATTAGATAGAACTAACGCTTTGTAAAGGTAGACCATATCCAGGAATCCAGGAATTCATGCCAGTATGTTAATGGTAGTAAACCACTTTTGACAAGTCTATCTTTGTATGATACTCCTGACAAGAATGGCAGTGATAAAATGTATCTGGTGGCGCGACGTTGGACGTTTTCTACTTGAAGGATAAGTGATACCGACTGTGGTGACCAAATTTGTTTGCAATATGCCATCTGGCTTCGCACCATTGTCTTGTAAAGCGCAAGGCGGGTTTTCTCGTTGCGAATGTCCATTGATGATCTTTTAATGAAGCCGAGCATTTTGTTTGCTTTGGCACATACCATGCACACGTGCTGGTTCCATTTCAAATCGGATGTGATGATCACTCCAAGATCTTTCTGGGCATTGGTTCTCTTGATGGGAGTGTCGTACTTAAGGTGGTAGCTCGACGTCACTAGCTTCAGATTTCTGGTCACCGAAAGAACTTCACATTTCGATTGATTCGGATCCATCCGCCGCAATTCACACCAATTGTTAATACCATCAAGGTCTTTTTGAAGATATTGTTCATCCTTATGTGATCTAACTGGACGATAGCATTTAGTATCATCAGCATACAAAGCAATACACGATGTAGATGTTTCCTGCGGAAGATCGTTCACGTAAATAACAAACAGTAAAGGACCAAGTATTGAACCTTGCGGCACGCCAGAAAGTACTGGGAGAGAATGTGAAGTTCTGCCAAGGACAGGTACTCTTTGGTGACGATTGGTTACCAAACCATTTCAACAAAATCCCACCAATCCCGAATTCTTTAACTTTCTTACAAGTAAACGATGATCAACTCTATCAAAAGCCTTCGCAAAGTCAAGGTAGATGGTGTCGGTTTGGACTCTCTTGGGGTAAATTGGAAGATAAGAATGAAAAATTTACTAGAGATTCGTATATCGAAGGTACGGAACATTTTCAGCAGAGAACTGGGCTTCTTACTGCCCCGATAAAGATTTCGGCAGAAATGATGAACGATGAAAATAAAATCCCCATATACGTACTGAATACTACTGATAAATCAATCAGAGTTTATAGAGAACAAACTGCGGCCACAATTCAGGAACTGCCAAGTACCCACAACATAGAACATATTTCAGAGTCAAATATGGGGGAAAATAGTCCATCATCACAATATGACCCGGTCCCAGAAGTATCAATTGGTGAACAATTGACAACACAACAAAGAGAAAACCTAGAAGTTTTAATTCGAAAAAATACACAAGTTTTCGACTACCCAGGAAACAGTGGGTTCACCACAACAATAGAGCACACAATACCCACAGCCGTATCTGATCCAATTGTGTCACCCCAGACGACACAACCTGGGGTTAACACAAAAAATGAATGAAGCAGTAGGAAACCATGTAAAGTCGGGACATTTGTTTGACGACAATCCACTGGTCAGAAACACTGAAAAATCTAATTTTCGATGTCAATTCCGAGGGGCATGACCACATTTAACTCTTCTTCACTCAAGCAAATGTTGTTATCAATTTTAAGTTTTTGACAGGGTTTCAAATTTGTCCGGCCAGAAGTGAGCTTCGAACAAGTTGCATTTATACAGAACCTAAATTTACATGTATATTTGTTCTACCGCTCTTTCTTGCCATCAGGACGACAAACAGAATTTTCACTTCTTATCTCTCCATCATAACACTTAGTTTCCCCGATTTTTTGCAAACTTTCCACTTTGGTCCTTCTTTGTTTTATAGTCTTTTCCAAACTTTTGACGAAATCCTTGCTTGGTCGTTTTCTTATCCAATCTGGCCTTTTGTCTGACGCATCTCTTCTCTCATCGTTTGATGACACGTCGGACTCATCATAAACGCTGACACTGGGTTTCTTTGGACGCCCCCTTTGGCGTTTCTTAGAACCTGCTTTTGGCTCGAAGCTGCATTCGGGATCTACTTGAAATTCTTCAAATACTCTTTCAACAGTATCAGGCCGTTGGCTATTAGCAGTGTCGAGGAGATCCAGTTCATTTACCATGAGAACAGCTTCTTTCTTTTGCTTTGCCATTTCACGAGCAGTTCGAGACGCTGTTGATGAGCCAGATCCTGCAGTTTTCCCACCATTTTTGTACTCTTCCACTACCTCTCTAGCAATATGCTCTCGGCTGTATCTTCGTATGTAGCTCGTAAAAGTGTTATTTAGCAACTTCTCGTGTGAGTGTAACTAGCATTTACAGCCTCCGCCAGATTTGACGGGAGACCAACTCACACTTAAACGCCTTGGCCCAGTGGGTTTTCCGAGTGTTCCACCAGTTTAACCAATTTGTTAACTGCTTCTTGCTTTCGTTTCGTTGTTGAATAAAATTGTATAAGACATTTAAAATTTTGAAGTAGGCAGAGGGCGTAGCAAGATTGGGGAATCCTTTATTTATAAGTAGTTGTTAGAGGCAATTGAAGATAGAATAGACCCAAACCAATTTGGTGCAATAAATAACTCAATATGTGCCACTCACGCCTTAATGTTTATGATTCACAAATGGTTTCAAGCTCTTGATGGAACTGGATCATTAGTTCGAGTATGCTTATTAGATTGTTCTAAAGCATTTGACAAAATTGACCATAATGTACTAATAAATAAGTTGGGGGATATGAATATTCATACTGTATTGGTCAACTGGATCATTGCATTCTTATCTGGCCGTACATCTTGTTGGATTGATGTCAAGGCGGGTGTACCCCAAGGAACTAAGCTGAGTCCACTACTATTCCTGATTTTGATTAACGATTTCAAACCAACCAATGACATTACAAAATTTGTTGATGATAGACCGAAGAGAAACTCTATGTCGTAAATGTTTTAACCGAGTAAATATGCCAAGCAATCGCCTTTTTAACCTTTTACCATTTAATAGTGAACATCAATATAACTTGCGTAGTGATCGCCTTCCGTCTATTAAGGCTGAAACTGAACGGTTTAGAAATTATCCCATATGCAATTAGAACGTATTTGTATTATTATTATTATTAATAATTTTATATTCTCTTATAGCTTATTTTGAATAATGTATCTTAGTTAATTTCTTATAATGTAAAAACGTGTAATTCAATCATTGATTGCAAAACGTTTTATTAAAAAATCAATCAATCAAGTTGTTTAGAAAGCTTCTTGTACCGACGCTTTAGATCATCATTAGCCATGTGAACCGAATGCCGATTTACACTCTGTATATGAAGTGAAATTCACAGCTTACGCTATTCTTTACAACGTTGTCAGGAAAATGCTTTTTTATCACGTTTCATATGCTTCTTGCTTTGTCTGTCATGAAACCATTAAGGCCCATATAGACCGGACGCGATTCGGCGACCCGTTGCGAATTTTCAATTATTTTTAACTTTATTTTTTTTCTATGTTTTTCAAATATTCGGAACCACTTAAGCAATTTGGTCTGCATATTTTGTAAATTTTTATCTGTTGACGGTTTTATTTGTTTTTGAAAACTGAAAATTCGCGTCGCGCTGTCGAATTGCGTTCGGTCTGTATGGGCGTTAAGGGAGGAATGACTCCTCAGGATCACCGCTTACTAGCTACATTTATCTAAACCTACCCTCGAACTTAACTCGTTTTTCTGATTCGATATCCAACACTGCGTCATAATGCTGTCCAATTCTGGAAACGTAAATAACACAACCCGAATCTCCATTCCTGGGGTGGATCTTCGGAAGTTCACACACATTATTGTCTTGCAGGTAGAAAACGACAACTGAAGAATTAGTTATATTGGCCAAAATGTGATACATGAGGTCAACTACACTCGCGTCGTACTTTTTGTGACGTAAATAATCGTCAAGTTTAGCCTCCCAGCCATTGTTAAGAAAGGGCGTATAGAAGTTAATGTTATCCATGACTTCTTTTTTTATCATAGGCTTTAACAATTCGACTAACTTGTACTGCGAGTTTTCTAATCCAAGTACAAATGCATGTAACATGCAGTGACCATCTTCAGGAACAACTTTGCGTATTTTGCCCAAATTTTGGACGTGCTCGTCAATTAATCTCTTCTCATGTTGAGTCATTGTATATACTCATTAACTCAATGCTTCACTCTACAAGAAAAACACTCAGTCTTAGGGATGTTAACATTACCAAAAGAATGCCTGAAATAGTTTACCAAATAAACTTTGGTTAGTATTTCACAGTGATTCTTCGATGAAAAATTATATATTTTTGACGCTAGTAAATATATAGTGGCAATCGTTCAAAGTTTCATTTTGAATTTCATCGTGAAAAAGATCTTGATTCAGAGACACTCAACACTGAAAAATCGTATCAACACAAACCTAAAAGGTACGATATTTTACATGTAAATATAATTGACTGTTGATATTGATTATTGCCTTCTAAAGATTTTGACCATTGCTTTCTTTTTGAATGCAGGAAAAATGTACATTTGGCCGGTGACTGTTTGTTAAAAAGTGACTTGAAAAATTTCGTCGTGGAAAAATTAGGGTAAAATTATTCTCTGGAAAATATCTTCACAGCACCGTGGTGCAAACTTGAAAACATGTTGATAATTATCTTGGAAGAAGATGAACTGATGAATTATTTCTGTTTCGCACAAAACTATCGGAACTAAGTGGTAATTGTACACCTGATGGGGTTCCTTTATACTAGGCGGTGGAGGGGCCAAATCGAAAATTGGCCGGCAGTTGACAACCAGTTAGGTCAAAAATGGCCGTCATGCATCAACTGTGAAACAAAATTTAAATTCTAGAAATCCAAACTTTCGAGTAAACATCAAATTGACCAGGGTGCATAAAGTAAAAACGTACATTCGATTGACTATTTTGGGTTATTGGCTGAAGTATCGCTGACCGAGTTTTGAAAAATGGGAAGTCAGCATTTTCCCGGAAGTTATCGTGATTTTTCTTAATTAAAATGCAAATCAATCTTGTCTTTGAATGAGACAAGTACTGCATGTAAGCGTTTCTTTATCACTTGGAGTAGTATTTGGATTAGTATTCAAGAACACATTTCGTATATATATTAATTATATATATTTAAAAAACTCATGAATAATTCAGGAGCAAAACACAAAGAAAAATCATAAGCGTGTCGTGGTTTGATATGTGATAAAAAATCATGTTAATATACATAAACTTTAGCTTTGATTTTCTCGGTTTAGACAAAGTTTATTCTAAAAATTACTTCGCCAATGAACTCGTATAAGATGAGTCGTTTTTTAAGCCATTTAAAGCACTTGTAGTCGTGTTTATCACATATAAAACACTCCGCTACGCGTCGTGTTTTATATGTGATAAAACACTCCTACGCGTGCTTTAAATAGTACATATATATATATATATATATATATATATATATAGACGGTACCGTTTCGGCCTAATGGGCCTCATCAGTGTAGTGCTGATGAGCAGGATGAAAGTAACTCTTATTTATAGTTACCTTTGATGCCTCACGATTGTGGGACATCAAAACCATGCCAGAGCGCTCAAACTGCAAGCAGTGAGCGTGCTCAATGCGTAAGCGGCATGGCTCATCCTGTAGAGCGCTCAATATGACCTAAAGGCCATAGAGCGATATCTAACTACAGACGGTACCGTTTCGGCCTTATGGGCCTCATATATATATATATATATATATATATATATATATATATATATATATATATATATATATATATATATATATATATATATATATATATTATACACTATATATATATTATACACTATATATATATATATACTATATATATATATATATATATATATATATATATATATATATATATATATATATATATATATATATATATATATATATATTAATTATATATATATATTAATTATATATATTAATTATATATATTTAAAAAACTCATGAATAATTCAGGAGCAAAACACAAAGAAAAATCATAAGCGTGTCGTGGTTTTATAGGTGATAAAAAATCATGTTAATATACATAAACTTTAGCTTTGATTTTCTCGGTTTAGACAAAGTTTATTCTAAAAATTACTTCGCCAATGAACTCGTATAAGATGAGTCGTATATATATATATATATATATATATATATATATTAAATTATAATTTTTACAAAATTATACAGTGTTCTCCAGATTGTAATAATTTGTTTTGAGCAATATATATAATATATATGACAATATATATATATATAATAATATAATATAATAATATATAATATATATATATATATATATATATATATATATATATATATATATATATATATATATATATATATATATCACAACGAGTAATAGATTCAATGTAATTGAAGTCCCAATAGATTATAAACAAAATACTCATTCCAGCACCATGTTAAAGAACCAATCCAGATCTCGGGAATTTGTTCCTAATATTGTATTAACTAACGTCATGTCACTTCTTCCGAAAATTGACGAAATTTGTGTTTTTACTGAAATTCATAGTATTGATTTATTCTTCATTTCTGAAACGTGGCTAAAAAGTAATGTTGGGGATGATCAACTTATCCTCCCTGGCTACAACCTCGAACGGTTGGATCGTCGAATTGGAATTCATGAGGGCGTCTGTTTGTTTTCCAATTCGAAATATAAAACATTCCGTTTATATAACTTGGAATGTCCGAATTTGGAAGTTATGTGGGTTTATGTACGGCCGGCCAGGTTACCCAGAGGTGTTTCGTGCATAATTACTGCTACTATCTACCACCCCCCGTCTTCAGACGATAATGAAATCTTGGAGTACCTAATTGCATCACTGACCCGGGTTGAGAGTCTCTATCCTGGTTGTGGTTTAATTTTGGCTGGTGACTTTAATCGCTTAGATATAAAACAGTTACGCATAAATTTTGGTTTAAAACAACTTGTGAAGATACCAACAAGAGGGGGCAATACACTTGACCTAGTGCTCACAAACCTAGATCCTTTCTATCTATCGGACTCCATCATCGCATTTCCGCCCTTCGGCCTTTCTGATCATTCTGTAATTGCTGTCTCTCCTAAACTCCGAGACCCTAAGTCTAACCAGAAGAAAGTCGTCTATAAACGTGATATGAGACCTTCACGCAAAGCTATGTTTGGGCGGTATTTAAGCGAAATTGACTGGTCTTTCCTCGACTCACCCAAATCCGTTGAGGTGAAAAACCAACTGTTCACCGATATGCTATCCTTTGGATTATTCTATATATTGCCTGAAAAACGCCTTTTGGTTCATTCCAACGACCTCCCGTGGATCAACGAGGATCTGCGTCGTCTCATACAACTTCGACAGCGTGCCTTTTTCTTCGGGAATGACACCCTCTTCAAATTCTATCGAAATAGGGTTAATAGGAAAAGGAAAACTTGCAAGGCTAATTATTATAAGACAAAAGTAGATAATTTAAAACAATCTAACCCGAACCACTGGTGGCGCGAAGTAAAACGCATTAGTGGAATGGTTTCACATTCAAGCCTACAGGATTGTATCCAATCAGAAAACTTAGAACACCTGCCCTTGGCCGATTTGGCTAATGCTATTAACAACGCCTTTCTAGAACCCATGCAGGAATTTGATCCTTTCAACCCTAATGACGACCAAATCAATAGTATGTCTGATCAACCTCTTGACATCACTACACGGTGGGAAACATATAATAAACTTACATTACTAAGTACTTCTAAAGCACCAGGTCCTGATGAAGTTCCGAATTCTGTCTACAAGGAATATGCCGAGATTCTGGCATGCCCAATCTCTAGCTTGATCAACTGTTCACTCCGCCATCAATTATTACCAAGCTTATGGAAGTTGGCGAACATTATCCCAATTCCAAAGGAAAAGGTTGTATGCGACATTAATAAACACTTAAGACCCATATCTCTTACTTGTTGTCTCTCAAAACTGGCTGAAGAATTTGTCATTGAAAAGTTTGTCGCCCCTGCCATCCTGAAATGCATCGACTCTCACCAGTTCGGAGGAATACCAAGGTCATCTTCAACTATTGCCCTTATTAGTATGTTGCACAACTGGGCTAAAGCAACCGATGGTACTGGAAATTCCGTGCGAGTCCTTCTGGTCGATTACAGGAAGGCTTTTGATCTTATTGATCACTCAATCTTGATC
>CACRXK020018253.1:0-10057 GCA_902702795.2 Paramuricea clavata
GAAGATCTGGCCCAACACTATGGAACAATTTACCAGACAGCTTGAGACTTGAGACGAGTTTTAGCATTTTTAAAAGACGTTTAAAAACGCACTTTTTTGAACTTTCTTATAAGTAAATTAGGTCTAGGTCACATTTTTTATTAAACTTTTTTACTAGTAATTTAGGTTTTGTCCATATTTTTAATGTGGTATGAACGTAAAGCGCCTTAGAGTACTGTAGATTTGGCGCTATAGAAATTCTGTGTATTATTATTATTATTATTATTAATTATCAAAATGTATATAAATATTTTAACTGGTAACATCTTATGACTTAACCTTTGCTCTAACACTACATTTGATGACAGCTTAGTTGGACTGTTGTTTTGAACAGAGTTACAGAAATACAGGATATCTCCTCAAAAATTCAGAGAACATTAGTTTCCTGTGATATTGCTCATTGGCAAATATATTCCCTACTATAATATATGTTTTGCACACAATGATTGTTTTACTGCATTACATAATAAAATATGTGGTATTTGACTACTTACCAGATGAGGATATAAGTATCCATGTTAATTGATAGATAACTTCGGAATAATAACGCCAGTAGGTTGGTAAACAAGACAAAATCAAGGAATGCTTTATTACCATAAACACTAGGCCAAACTACACCCGTTCGCAGGTTAGATGCGGGCGCGATGTAAACAATTGATGTAAACTAATCTCTGATTGGCTTAAATTGGCTCAATTATATAAGCTCGTCGCTGAATGGCTATGTGCTAACATACGGACACGGCACGTTTGCGATAGTGTATATATCTGCTTCGCAGATACACTAAAATCGTCCACAGAAAACGATAGAAGCACAAATTGTATTTCTGAATTTTAACTAGAAAATACATGCATGGAGAAACCTCTCGCCTTGCTGACAAAACCATTGTATTTTCCGAACAGCAAGTATTTAAATTAAAGTAGTTGTCATGGTGGCACGATAATTTTGTTTAAGAATATTTTTACAAATTAAAAAAAATGCTCTAAAAATATCACTTTTAGTTAAAAAATTATCAATTCCCCAAGCATATATAAGTTAGGTATGTTATTATACGTAATACTAGAAAATACATGCAAAAAATGTATGTTTTGTGAATATGAAGAATTGAAAGTAGTTGTCATGGTAACACGATAATTTTAAGAATAGTTTTAAAATTGAAAAATCGCCCAAAATATCACTTTTAATAACAAAATGATCAATTACCCAAACATATATATGCTAGGCATGTTATTATACGTAATATAAGCTTCAATTTAAGGTAAGATTCAACCCGGCACAAACGCTTCGCAAAATGTTTTAAAATGTTCTTAAAACTGAACGGCCTTTTATCGAATTATCGGTAAACATTGAGTTTGAAATAAACTGATTTCAAATTCTCGCATGAAAATAACTTTGCTTTCCTCTTTATTTAAAGACTTTAAAATACAAAAGAAAGGGTAATTAATAAAACTACACTGAAATTATATGCTGTCTTTTTTTCACTTATATACGCAATGATAGTATCAGTTCGCCATTCGCATTATCGCCACCACTATCAGTTATAAATACTGTATATCAATTATAAAACAAACAATACATCAATATTTAAAACAAACTTACCCTCATTAACGTCGGCGACTTGGCTCTATTCTTTTAGACGTTATTAGACGGTTTTTGGCTCTCCGAAAGGTTTTGAAATTTACAAAATCCTGCAAAAATACAACTTGCAAGAAATCTTTGTTATTTCGCTGTCGTCAATGCAGTCGTTATAATGCAAATTTCAAATTTGACCAATCAGTGTTCACTATTCACGACAGTCCGCAACATATTTTGAGATCAGTGAAGATGACCACCCATGAACGGTGAGCCATGCGCCCACGATATTTGATGAACTTTAGACTTCGCTAGTGCGTTCCTTTCCCCCGGTGTAAATAGCCGGACGGAATTAGTACCCTCGCACGACGCTTCGCGCCGTCGGCTCGGGGATAAGCTTCAATTTAAGGTACAGTTCAACCTCATGCAAACGCTTCGCAAGACGTTTTAAAATATTCTTTATAAAACTAAACTTCCTTTATCGAAAAACTTTGAGTTCGAAATAAAATGATTTCAAATTCTCGCATTCAAACAACTTTGCTTTCTTTTTTATTTAAACCGTTTTAATATAATAATAAAGGCTAATCAATAAAAAACAATGAAATTATATGCTGTCTTTTTCATTTAAAATATGCAACGATCAGCTTTTAAAGCAGTTATATTAGCGAATATTTAAAACAAACCTACCTTCGTTAACGTCGGCGCCTTTACTCCCTTCTTACTTCTTTTAGCAATTCTTTCGCCTTTATTTTCTTTAAAAGCTTTTGAAAATCACGAAATCTTGCAAAAATGAAATATATTTGCAAAAAATCTGATGATTGCTATTTCGCTGTTGTAATGCCGTCGTTATAATGCAAATTTTAAATTTGACCAATCAGTGTTCTCTATTCATGACAGTCCGCCATATTTTTGAGATCAGTGAGGATGACCACCCACCCAACATGCACAGTGACTCACGCCCGCGATCATTGATGAATTTTGGGCTTCGCTAATGCTTTTGTTTCCCCGGGGGTAAATAGCCGAGCAGAATTAATATCCTCGCACGGCGCTCCGCGCCGTTGGCTCGGAGATTAAACTGATATTTCGAGATTTTTTTTATTAATTCAAAAACTGATACTAAAACAATTACTCGCCTCAGTCTCAGTGGACGGATTACGCTGAATATTCACCTTGACTTCGTCTCAGTGAATATACATATATAGGCAATCATGATCACTTCGCCTTCGGCGAATAATTGTTAATTAACGTATTGAATGGTAAATACGAGAGGAACAGAATCGTGGCAACAATTTTATAATTATACACTAAAATTTGATAATTCTCTAATAATGTTTTCTTCTGCTTCTGCCTCTTCGTTTGTTTCTCGTCTGTACGATGGTCAACACTTGTAATATTTGAGTTTCTTGTAGCTTTTCACTCGTTTTATCTATTAAAATCTTTTGACTGTAGCTTTACAAATTTGGTATCACAAGTGACAAGGCCTCCAATGGCATTATCATGACTGTTCATTGATATTGGAAAAATAGTTTTAAAGATCAATGCTTGGATGAATCAAGGGACCTCATTTTCAAAACAGACAATAAAAGATCTGATTTATCTTAATGACAGTTTAAATTATAAATCTGTGAGAAGATTTTAATATACACTCTAGTTTTTAAGATTGTGATTAATTAACAGTTTACTCTACAATGAAGGGCAAAATTATTATAATCTGAATATGAGAATTTTCTCTGCTACTCACTTAATATGTTACGTTTAGCACCCAGTATATTATTGTTGCTATCACCTTACGGGCTGTTTACATGAGCCCAGCTTGCTAAGCTGGCCCGGTTAAGCGGGCTGATTCAGAAACTTTACCGAGCCAAATATGGCGGTGAAAAGTTGTTTACTTGTTAACACTGTAAAGTTTGTCACGCAAGTCAGATGCATGCAGGTTTTATAGAGCTATAACTTTTATTAATAATTGTTGACCTGCATCTAAGGACGAAAGCGGACTTATAGCTTCATTAATATCATTATCGAGACGTAAGCATAAGCAAAATCGCTGACTCCTACTGGTTGCCGCTTTTGAATTTGCATGTTTAGGCAAAATAATTGGTTGTTATTGGTTGTGACTGAACGGGACTAAATCCTGAATAAATTGAATGTCGACACATGCATATCTTTAACACAGTATAGTATTCAATGTTCAACATCATGCAGTGTCACGTGGTGAAATTATATTTTGTACTGTCTTCAAGGCACTCCTGGACTGTCACTGTCTCATTCAACTCAATTCCATGTGGTGTTTTATCCGCTGAATCCGATAAAACATATAGTGCAGACAGTTAGGCAGTTAGGCCTACGAGTTGTTTTACACGAAATGTCCAACTCTACTTGAATGTTTTGAAAAGTTTTTACACCGATTTTCACAACAAAAAGTCAATGCGTTATTGTGTTCTCAATTATTAAAAAAAGTAAAAAAGGTCATCAAGTTAGATTAGTGTCAGATAAAGATTAGATTAGGGTTAAATTAAGATTATGTTAGGGTTAGTGTCAACATGTGTCGCGAATTTATCGTATTGATAATTTCGGACGTGTTTAACAATTTACTCATATAGACGATATAGTAAATTCAAAGGTGGAGCTCATGCTGCTCAAAACCTACCTTGTAAACATCCCTTAAAATATTAATATATGTTATTCCTCTTTTTGGCTATGAGAAGGATCAGAAAGAACGACACAAGTGCTGGTTATGCAACGACTCGACACACTGGCCTGATCAATGTACGAAGTTTGATTCTATGAGCGTTGACGAAAGAATAAACCTTGCAAAATCCAATCACGTGTGTTTCAGCTGCTTGAAAAGAGCTGGTCGAGAGCACAAACAAGCAAACTGACGTTTACAACGTCCCAGTCAGCGCAATTGATAATCGAAGAACATATTTTGTAAAGGTAATCGGAATTCCAGTAATTAGCAGCGAGAGTGGTAGCATTGATACAGCTATAGAAAGAATAAGAAGAGCATTGATATAGCTCGGTAGCATTGTAGCATTGATATAGCTCTGTAGCATTGATATAGCTCGGCCTGCCTGCCTGGAGAAAGAATAAGAAGAAAGAAAAGACCAATTGATCTCCAAATCGGAATTGACCACGCACAGTTACATACTGGCCCAACGAAGCAAAAGGATCACATCGTTGCAAGAAAATCCCCATTAGGATGTGTTCTGTTTGGCAACAAATCTGGAGCAGCAACGGCAAGAGAATCAACACGAGTCCTCCACGTAAAGTATACCGCACCAATCGACATATCCGAGTTCTGGAAAACTGAAAGTATGGGTGTTCTTGTCAAACCGTGTGTCTGTGAAGGGGATAAACTCACTCAGGTTGAACGAGAAGAAAAAGTATTGATCGAAAATTCAGCGCAAAAGATTGGCAATCAGTGGATGATCCCGTACCCCTAGAAAAAGGACCCAAGATCGTTACCTGATAACAGAAATCAAGCCTTGAAACGACTTGAATCGACCGAACGCCGCCTGTCAAGCAACCCAGACCAAGCAGAAGCATACCAGAAACAGATGATTGAAATGGAAGAGATGAAGTTTTCGCGCAAGTTATCGAAGGAAGAAATTGAAAAGTACGAAGGTCCTGTGCACGAAGGTCCTGTGCATTACATATCACATCATGCAGTTATACGACCAGAAAGGAAAAGCACACCAGTCCGAATTGTCTTTAACTCGTCAGCAACGTACCAAGGGAGCAAATTAAATGATTATTGGAAAAAGGGACCTGACTTGCTAAATAGTTTGTTTGGAGTTATCTTACGTTTTCGAGAGAGAGAAGTTGCAATTAGTGGTGACATTTCGAAAATGTATCATCGCGTTCGTATCCCACTTGAAGACCAACACATTCATCGGTATTTATGGCGAGACCTCGAAACAGAACGAGATCCAGACACCTATGTGAAGACAGTGTTGCCGTTCGGGGATAAACCGGCACCGGCTATGGCCCAGATTGCGCTCCAGAAAACCGCTGAAGAGAACCAAGAATTATATCCAGAAGCTGCAAAAGCCATTAAAGTTAACTGCTAAATGGACGACTAGTGTGACTCACTCGACACTGTAAAGGAATCTCGAAAGCGAACTGAAGACATTGATAAGAGTTTGGAAACAGGAGGTTCTGCGTTAAAGAATGGATATCTAACAAGACCCTGAATCAACAAGACAGTAAAGAAGAAACGGCATTGAAAATGCTCGAAGGAGATAGCAAGGAGAAAGTACTTGGATTGGAATGGAAACATAAAGTGGACAAGTTTTCATACAAGGTGACAGGTGACCTAAGCAACACGAAGAACGAAAACGATAAATCAAAACAGACAAGAACCACCGCTAACCAAAAGATATATCCTGAGTTGAGTTGCAAGAATTTACGACCCAATTGGATTCGCTGCAGGGTTCCTCATTCGAGCAAAGATAGGCATTCAAGAATTGTGGATGATGGGTCAAGAATGGAATCAAGAATTACCAGAAGGAACATGAAAAAACTGGTCTGAATTTTCAAGGAATTAGAACACTTGAATACAGTTGAATTTCCGCGTTGTTTGACACCTTTGTCAGCCATTGGAGTACCAATGTTATGTGCTTTCGCTGATGCCTCAAGAAAAGCCTTTGAAGCTTGTGTTTACATTCGATGGCAGATCGACAGTGGCAAATTTGAGTCTAGCCCGCGTGCAGGCCCAAGGGAACTGATAGTGGGCCTGCAAGCAAGGCTGTACTTTCCGTGTTCGCCCACGAACGCGGCATTCTGATTGGCTGTTTGCTGTTGGATTCTATAATTAGGTCAGTGATTCATCACAAAGGCTCTCTCTCAAAATTCGAAAATTGATCACTTTTTTCGATTATAAATGGAACAAGAACTGACTGTTTATTGTTTACTTAAAGGAAGAGATGTTTTTTCCGTTATGCCAATGAGGATTGCTTGTCGTGAGGTGTTGGAATAGCAACATTACGACTGGGGTAAACTATATTAACCTTTACTTGCGTTTCATTAATTTCAAACAGACTTGATACGTTATATGTTCCTCAAGAAAATTATCTTTTGGTTGATGTAGAGATGCAGTTGCATGTAAGCCTATTCGAAACACTTTTCGATTTACAAGGTTTCGCTGAGAGAGCGAAACAGAAGACGGTATTAAATTGCCGTTTGAAACGAAACGATCTGGACGCTCTGAACGCTCTCTTCTTTTGTAGAGTTCTTTAACAAATGAAATAACTGAAATAAATTTCGTAGTTTCCGCCGTCAACAAGAATTGCACACACGATCTCATAAGTGAGACAATTTATTTATAACAATGGCAATGGCGACAGCGAAGCACACATAATATAAATGCTAATGTGGTCGCACGACTTCCCTCACGATTTGAAGTTTGAGACTGGTTTTCTGTTGAAATTCGTCCTAATTTGCCTGTTCCGATTTTAGTTGAAAATGAGCACTTGCAAATTTGGCAATTACTGACTGCGTTGCTTGCTTTTTTGGAGTTAAAACGCTGCCATTTACACATTGTTTATGTTCTGAAATATAAGCAGAGAAAATCCCGCAACATTTTAATGCGAGTTTGTTTGTTAATATTTGGGTGCTGTCACTGGTTCTTTTTTGACAATTGATGCGCGAATGGGGCGTGTTATGAAAAGGGGCGTTTTACAAAATACCGGGCCTTGCTTGCAGGCCAACTATCAGTTCCCTTGGGCATGCGCGCGTGCTAATTTGAGTCCAAATTCATTGCTGCGAAATCCAGAGTTGCACCATTAAAGGAACTGACAATTCCACGGCTAGAGCTACAGTCAGCGGTCCTAGCATCACGCTTAGGAAAGAGTATCCTGGAAGAATCGAGATTTGAGTTCGAGAAAATCATCTATTTTACCGACAGTCAGATCGTATTGGCATGGATTCGGAGTCAGGCGCGAAACTACAAGCCATTCGTATCATCGAGAGTGGGAGAAATACAGAGTAATTCCGATCCCGCCGAGTGGAGACATATTAATGGTGATCTTAATGTAGCTGATGATGTTTCCCGTGGTGTAGCAGTTTTAGAGTTAAACGGTCGATGGGAGCATGGTCCAGCATTCTTACAATTACCTGAAAATCAGTGGCCCGAAGAAATATGTAACGTAGATGAAGAACAGGAAGTAGACACCGACCGACGTAAAGTAAAGATTGTTCTAAATTTCGCGTCCACGAAAGCTGAAGAAGTGATGAATTTAAAGAAATTTTCAAGTTGGCGAAGACTGATTAGAGTTACCGCGTATGTGAGAAGGATTTATCCAAAAATGTAGAAAGCAGAAAGATGAAGAAAGTCCAAATGAGAGATCCTTATCACCGCAAGAATTTCAAGAATCGGAGTTGTTCTGGATCAAAGAAGCACAGAAAAGTCTTGCAGATCGTGTAGCAAAAGGAAAATTGAAATCGCTGACCCCCTTTCGAGACAGAAATGACATTCTGAGAGTTGGTGGAAGAGTATCAAAAGCAGATGTGTCCTATTATACGAAGCATCCTGTCCTGCCACCCAGTTCACATTGGATATCACTGTTAATCGTTCGACAAGCACATCAGTTTGGTCACAATGGTATCGCTGCAACAATAGCTATTATTATTATTATTATTATTTATTCAAATGCATGACCTATGTACAGGTATTGCTAGAATAGAAAAAAAGTATATAAGGTATAGTACATATAGAATAGACGGTATAGATAATGAAAAATAGAAAGACGCGAAGGAAGTACTGGATAGTGAAGGCGAACGACCTAGCAAATCGGTCAAGTACAAGTGCGTATTTTACAAAAGAATGGCACAAAACTTGAAAACTCAGTTCATGGCAGATCTCCCAGATATCCGTTTGGCACCATTTACCCCACTGTTTCACCACACCGCTTGTGAAAACTTTGGTCCAATCATTGTCAAAGTTGGTAGAAACAAGACAGCAAAACATTATGGAGTACTGTCCACCTGCCAGAATACCCGAGCGGTCCATCTCGAGTTAGCTGTAGATTGTTCGACTTGGAAACTCAGTTCATGGCAGATCTCCCAGATATCCGTTTGGTACTATTTACCCCACCGTTTCACCACACCGCTTGTGATTACTTTGGTCAAATCGTTGTCAAAGTTGGTAGAAACAAGACAGCAAAACATTATGGAGTACTGTCCACCTGCCTGAATACCCGAGCGGTCCATCTCGAGTTAGCTGTCGATTGTTCGACAATAGAATTTTTACAAGTTCTCCGCATGTTCTTTGCAATCCGTGGGACCCCAGCAGTTATGATCAGCGACAATGGCACACAGTTCGTTGGCGCCGAAAAAGCATTGAAGGAAATGGTAAAAGGTTGGAAGTCGGATGAATTGCGTGAATTCTGTGCAAAAAAGGGTATGAAGTGGAGATTTACTACCCCGAAGGCCCCTCACCATAACGGATGCGCAGAAGCGTTGGTAAAAACATGCAAGAAAGCGTTAAAGAAAGCTATCGGGAACCAAGTGCTATCACCGTTTGAACCATACACGTATTTGTTTGAAGTTGCTAACTTGGTAAATTCAAGACCTATTGGCAGAGTACCGAATGATCCTGATGATGGAACGTACATCAGTCCAAACGACATATTGCTTGGCCGTTCAACGTCAAAAGTTCCACAAGGACCGTTTAGACAAACCAAAAACCCAAGACACAGAGTTGAATTTGTTCAAAAACTGGTGGACTCATTTTGGAGAAAGTGGAGCAGAGACGTTTTCCCGTCATTGGTCCTGAGGAAAAATGGCATACGCAATGACGTGATGTAAAGGTCAACGACGTGGTAACGTACGTCGATGAAAACGCAGTCAGAGGAAAGTGGATGATTGGCCGAATCGTAGAAACGTTTCCTGGACAAGATGGAAAAACGAGAAATGTGAAGATCAAAACGTTATGTGGACAATATAACCGACCAATCACGAAGATCGTAGTTATCGTTCCGGTTGATGAAGACAAGGATGAAGAATAAGGATTACCCCATATTGGGGGGCGAGGATGTGGCGTTGAACACTTATGTATTACACTTAATTGCACTATATTAATTATTATTGATTCACTTTGATTGACATTTATGATTAGGCTATCGTATTACTGCAGAGACACATGAGAACAACACAGTCGAAACGTTTAACTGCTAACCTGAGAATCGGAACTAAAGTATCTAAGTTTATGCTAAGCAGTATATCTGTTTTAATGTGATTTAACACGGGGATATTGGCACAGAAGTAAGTAAAATAAGGATGAATAATTGCATGCATATACGTTGATTATTTAGCTAATAATTTCATATAATTTATATCAATATTTAGATCGAATTGCATTTGCGCACAATATTATTTGTGACAATAAAATACGATAAACCAATATCCAGTCGTGTGGCGTTTAACGAGTATTGTCGATTCGACGAACCA
>CACRXK020018254.1:0-10057 GCA_902702795.2 Paramuricea clavata
ATATATATATATATATATATATATATATATATATATATATATATATATATATATATATATATATATATATATATATATATATATATATATATATATATATATATATATATATATATGCATATGCATATATATCAATGTCGACTATATTATACTGTAATAATTTTTACTATATTTTTAAAAAATGCCTTCTTAAACTGTTATCAGTTCTAAACATGAATTTCTGAGTTAGTTAGATTAGAAATATGCTACACTTTGCTATATAAATTTAGTTAGAATAACAGACAATAAACAGTACATGTTACGTATTGTACAGTTAATGTTTCAATTTTACAATAAAAAAAAGATACAGTTAACTTTAACTTTGATACAAAAAAGCAATCCCTTAGATAATAAAACTCTTATAACACAGTGGTCTCTTGTTGCTTGGGCGGCATATTGCCATTTTCGTTGTCATACATTTCTGGTAGAGGCTTGTTTTTAGTTTCTGGTAACAACAGTGAGAGCAAACCGGCTATTAAGGATGAAGAACCAAACACCACGTATGGAAAGGCAGTCGGTGTGCCATCCTAGAAAAGAATTAAACAATAACATAAGATGATAAAGTTTTGATTTCACCTATATAGTCATTCTCTTTTTAGTTGTGTATTGGGTGTTAAATTTCTAGTGAGTACAAAATTTGTTTAAAATTGAATCGTACCACAATGAATGGAGCACAAATTCCACCAATTCTTGAACATAGTGATGCAAAGCCCATACCATTGTTTCTAAAACATTTAAACAATGAAATAGTGAGATTTTATTAAATTATAATATTATATTGGAACCATTATTTTACATTCAATATTATTTACTGTACCATCGGGGAAGTTTAATAAATATACTTTGTAGGATAAAACATAGTCCGAATATATAGTAACGTATTGTAAACTTTATATATATGAATATCTTGAAATTAAAATAAGACACAAAACGTAAGTATGTTTTCTATATATTAAGTAGTAAGTAGGTTGAAAAGGTCTACATTGTCCCATATACTATAGCCGTACATCGAGGGAGTCTATCCCCTTCTATCCCCTTTTCACTAGATAAACGCGTTTCGTAGAATTTTGAACAATTCCAAACTTGTGTTTTTCCGCACAGATTGAGGAAATTAACAAAAAACTGCAGACTGATCAATTTTTGGCAGACACGCGATTTGATTGTTTGCACTATTATTCAATTATTGTATTCCACTATACAGTAAATACGTCAAAGGTATTTATAGGGGTGTCTGAAATTCAGACTCCCCTATATATATCTTGTTTCCAAATATAAGGGCGTCTGAATTTATTCATTTGGATGCAAGAGTTGCTGGCAATAGAATAAAGATAATTAGTTCAAAACGTAGGGATGTCTGACATCCAGGTTATACATTATAATACAAAAGTGATGTAGGGAGATGTTTTGCCTAAGGCGGAATACTTTTTATTATCCTGTGTTTAATACACTCTACTTATGTATATTTGGACAAACAAATGTTTCTTGAAGATGAATTACTGCTAGATTACCTGATAACTGTGGGATAAAGTTCAGCAGTATGAATGTACACTTGATAAAAACATGCAGAAATGGTGAATTTTCCAACCAAGGACAACGTCATCACCAAACCTTTTAATTCTTTGTCCTTTCCTACATGTATAATATACAAAATATTTGTGCTATATCAGTTCTAAAAGGCCTGCCGATCATTAACACTGTCCCCATCAATTTCAATATATTGTTTGATAAAACCAACTTCACGATATACTACTTATTGTAACATGACATGACATGACGTAACATACAGTACCTGTCAGCACTATCGGGAGTGTAGATAGTAAGGCCACGCCTCCAATTGTGAAATATAGCACAAGTGGGATACGTCTACCTATTCTGCAATCACGATTAGAAACATATTTAGAGACAATAACTTAAAGGTATGATATAACTTTGAATCACTTCCTTGCTCAAAGCGTTTGATCAAACTATACTTTCAAACTATACTTTAAACACCGCGCAAAATGTGCAAAATGTAGTTACTTGTTAACAAGGATAGTTGCAAGTAGGTAAGCAGGAATTTCAACAAGACCAGATAAGGCGAAATTCAGATAGATATTGCCAGCTAAATCATCCACATTGAAACTCAGACCATAGTACACCAGACTTGTCACCAACCTAAGTGAAATAAATGTATAATACTATTGTTTGTGGATACACCACGTAAATTTATTATCGCCATGCAAACCTACAAAGAACTTATGAAATGAATTTATTATAAAAGTTAATATTCATATTAGAAATCAATATATAGTTGTTATAAAATTGTTACAAAAAGTTTGAGTAACTTTCTTTAACATTTGTGTAGACATTTGATTGTACAGGTCGGGGAAAATTAGTTGCTTGTATCTAATTGTGTTGATTTATTGTCAATATGTGAGAATTATTTCTAGAAAAAATAAAATAGTTCTCTAAATTATTCATTTATGTCAACGCTATATCCAACCTACCAGCAGAATCCTTCAATGCAAGTTATCTTTGCCAAACGTTTTGTTTTGAACAAGTGGCCAAGATGATAGGTCTTTTGGGAAACGTTCCCTTCACTTAAAATAACCTTCGTGCTCATTTCTTTTGGAAATGTTGTTTTATTCTGTTTTGCAATTTTCTCCAAAATTTTATCAGCTTCGTCAGTCCTTCCCCGAGCGGCCAGCCATCGTGGAGATTCAGGCATCCACCTAAATAGGGAAGAAATCTAATCAGTTGTAACATGTTTCCCAGAAATACATTCATATGAGCAGAGGGCACTTGGATACTTACTTTATGCATGCAGTTCTATTGTGGAAGTGAAACACAAATAATCTGATCATAAAATGTACTTAAACACGAGCTTTGGACTGCCTGTCTATATAAAACTATTCTACAGATAGAGCTACTAGGACAGTGGTTTACAATTACAATTACATGCAATAACAATAAGTAGTTCCGCCTACGTAAACTCTTTTTTAAAAAATCTACATTGTTCTGGTAAATGTTGCGCATGGTTGTCAGAATTTGACGTGGTTCCTGTATGCCAGGACTCCAGTGCTGTTCTGTGTCGATAGGTTGCCTTGTCTAGGATTTTGCATTCATCAAAGTTGATTTTGTGGTCCTGAGTCCAAGCATGTTTTGCTATGTTAGAAAATTTTACGATCAGAGAACGTTTCAGAAACTTTATTATGAATCCTGGTCGCGCATCTAGCATTCCTTATTTCGGCAGCAAAAAATGTAATATGTAGTTCTAATAGCAATAGTCATCATTTTCCTAACGCAGTACATTTGGTGGTTTTTGTCAAGACCAATACTGTCTAACATGTCTAAAAATGTATAACATTCTTCTGCAAAAATACCTAAAGAGCTGATGGAGAGATTTATAAATTTAAGTTGGTTAAAATGTTTACCCAACTGTCTCAATAATTCTCTATATTTATCCTTCTTCCGTTTTACGTTGTTTTTGAGGTTTGTCTCATAACGGCATAACCAGTGGTGAGTTCGACCAATAATAATAATAATTTATAGTAGTAATAATAATAATAGTAATAATAATAGTTTATTTGCAGTAATAAATTTACGTGGTGTTTCCACAAACAAACCTATTATATGTTTTATCGCCATGCAAACATACAAAGAACTTATATTTAATAATGCTTTCAGTCTCAGCTACATGTTATGATCCAACTGCAATCTTTATCGACGCACAACACGTCATTTGGATGCGCAGTCGAGACTCTGAATTGATGATTGCAGCTATAGATTTAATTTTGATCTAGGCAGGAAAAACAAAATCCATCACCACAGCTAGAAAGAGCATGTTAAAATTAGTAAAATTGCAAAGTTTGGTTGCGAAATGTTGTAAAATGTGGAAAATATAGCCCTGCGAAATTTGCAAATTTTGTATTAATTTGTATTACGCGCGGGAAAATGCACCACATTTGGACCGAAAGTGGTGCATTTTCCCGTGCGTAATACAAAATAATACAAAATTTCGCAGGGGTATGTCTTCCTCATTTTACAACATTTCGCAACCAAACTTTGCAATTTTACTAATTTTAACATGCTCATTTTTACTAATTTTACTAATTTTAACATTTTTCTTACCTAGATCAAAATTAAGTCCATAGCTGGAACAGTGAGCTCTATATATATATATATCTGGAGTAGGAACTTCTGATGTTTTGGCAATAGGACAAGTGAAGCCAAAAAAATCCAAGATGGCGGCCATTGACGTCCAATAGCTCTGAAGGTCGTAAACAGTTTTTATACCATTTTCCCCAGCTAATTCCAGTTTTTTCTGATGGACCATATCACTAATCAAGTTTTCAGTTCATAAAATCACAATATTATTCTTTAAATCGAAGTCAAAATACGAAATTTCAACACACTCCTTGCCAAGATGGCGGAAATTGAAGGAGCTGTTGGACGTCAGTTCCAGTCCCTTTCTATTGTTTTTGTATGCACGGTTAACACGAAACTGGCTTCACTTTGAGCAACCTACTCCAGATATATATGGAGCTCACTGAGCTGGAATCACCCATTGGCTTACTACCTTTTTAATCGCTTCTTTAGTTTATATACAGTGAAGGCCTGTTTACATAAAACGATTAGTCGTACGCGATTGTCATCCTGGCGTATGAAAATTACTACTAACGCCACAATTCTTCAGCAAGTTCATTCAATTGCATTCAATTACATACGCCAGAATAAGAAACCTATTACTTACCACCAATAAAAAATAAAGAAAAGATTTGGAAGCGTAATCAGTAGATTAAAATATCTCCATTCACGAACAAGATACCCAAGTACAGCTTGCGATGCAATACCAAGTCCATACCCACTTTGCATCACACCGTTTGCCCAATTCCGTTTCGATATACCGACCATTTCTGTTACCAGTAAAAATGCTACCATAAAGTTCCCTAAGGAAGATTATAGCATAAGGTGTGGTTAGCTGTATGATCATCTAGAGGTTATGTGTGGTTATGATGGTTATCAATAGTGGCTTGTGGTGTTGATCATAGTAGTGGTGATGATGATAGTGATGATAACGACGATATTGGTGATGGTGACAAGACAAGACTTTATGACAAGACAAGACTTTATTGTAGCCTTTTTTTTACAATTCAGAATATTAATTAATTAAGGCAAACAGATCAAAATTTGTAGAGTAGTGGCTTCTTGAAATAACTTAAGAGCTAAAAATGCCAAGAAGCCAATATGATAATTGTACTAATGACATTGGTGATGATAATGGTTATGATGGTGATGTTAGTGATTATAATGCTGGTGATGATGATGATGATGGTGGTGGTGAAAGTTATGATGCTGATGATTATGATGGTGACGATGAAGATGATAGTGATGGAGATGATAATACTGGTGATGAAGATCCATCCGGTGTAGATGGTTATGATGGTGATGTTAGTGATTATAATGATGATGATGATGATGATGATGATGGTGGTGGTGGTGGTGGTGGTGGTGGTGGTGGTGGTGAAAGTTATGGTGGTGACGATGAAGATGATAGTGATTGAGATGATAATACTGGTGATGAAGATCCATCCGGTGTAGATGGTTATGATGGTGCGAAATGTTTTTAGTAGTTGCGATGGTAATAATTAAAATAATCTTACCTCCACTGCAAATACCAATAGGCAGCCTCAAGATCATATACATGTAGTAATCCGGTGAAAACGTCGTTGCTAACGAGCTGACGAATTGTGCGAACGCCGTGACGAAGAACACAACTCGCCTTCCATAACGGTCGGACATCCACCCAAACATGTACGCACCAAAAAACTTACCCACATAAAATATACTCTTGGTCAATGGTATTTTGTATTTGTCCACTCCGCAAACATAATCCCACTATATGTTAACAATACAGAATAAGCATATGGGCAAGCTAACTATCGTTAGTACGAAAGAATCAAAATATCGTATAAGCGCCGTCTACACGAGCAAGTTTGTATGATATTTTTCTACTGAGACAAATACATTTTCTCGTGTGGATGATGCATAAGAATGATGCAACAAATAATTTTCGGTTGTTACGCTAAAAGTTGCTTTGAACAGCGAGTTTGAAAGGCGAGAGTGCTTGAGCTACGTTTACACCACAGAATAGATACAGGACCAGAAGTGTCACTCAGACGATATTTTGTCCGAAATTTTACGAGTGCTGACGTGAAAATACGCCATCATACGACGCCATCCTGGAGTGCACACGGAAGTTTTTCATAGGAAAACATAGGTACAAAGTGCCGGGTGCACTCCAGGATGGCGTCATAGCACGCAAAAAAATTTCGGACGTTTTCCTTCAGCCAAAACAAATAGGAGTGACACTTCTGGTCCGGTATCTATTCTGTGTTTACACGCTACGATTAATCGTGTACGATTCGTATTCTGGCGTATTAAAATGAGTGCTGGCGCCATAATTCATTGCCGTTTCGTTAAAAGAGATTTCAAATGTAGCCAGCTTACGCGTGTTTACTCAATGACATACGCCAGAAAACGAATCGTACACGATTAATCGGGCCTAATCGCAGCGTGTAAACGTAGCTTTATATGCCACAGTACACAAATAAAAATTGTCAGTACTATTCAACTACAGGGTGCTTATATGCCACAGTACACAAATAAAAATTGTCTGTACTATTCAACTACAGGGTTGGGGGTAATCAGCGCACGTTTAACACGATACGTGGCAGCGGTGACACGACACGTGATTTAGCGGACTAAAGAAGAACAATAGCTAATATTTTTTACAAACCTTTGTGGGTTAGATAGGATAAAAATAGTCGTATGAACACAGAAAATTTATCCGACTCAGGCAATTGCCCACCCAGTTATATAGTTAAAAAAGGCACTTGAAACAGACTGCCCACAGCCTGAAATTTTTAGGCGAAAATCAGGCTGCGAGCAGGCCACCGCGTGTTAATACTTTGACAACATAGTGTCACTCAAACTATATAATGAAATATTCAAGAAGCGTGTGAGCGAAGACGATATCGCTCACGCTAGGGACAGTAGACACATTAAAATTATTTCTAAAAAGAAGAAATACGAGCAGAAGTTTTTGAATGCTTGGCTAGCTGATCCTCGGTTAATCAAGGAAATTTTAAGGCAAAATCAAAGAAATTTGAATGGTGCCATGCGCCCATGCAGATACGTTGTACGGGAAACAGAGGAAGTGCTATACGTCTAAAACTCCCGCGGGATTTTGAGTGCTCATTTCGTTCTCACGATATTATGAATTTCATTGTATTAATAGCCTTCCTCGTTTTACTTTCGCCCTGCTTGCTTGAGGTAATACCATTCGCGGCAATTCTTTATTATTAAAAGCGTGTAACCTGATATTTGTGTGGCAACGGACATAAACAGTGTCAAACATGCACTACCATAGTCAGAAGAGTTAGTATAAACTCCTACTTGTCTAATAGCAACGAGTTTCCTCCCCTAGGCTACGGATTTCCATCTACGACGCAGTATAAATATATAAAATATAAATGTAAATAGCATGACTGCACAAATTATTTATTTACACAACGTAAGTCCAAGCATTTTATAGCGTGGATTAAATGAAAACATAGGCATAGCCATAGGCTTCGTTGGCCTTCGTTGGGAAACTATACTAACGTCCTGACGAGGGGCCTTCGCTCCAAATGTCTAAAGCTCTGTTTGTATTTTTTCGGTAGTTGTATTTCCTACCTTTTGCTGTCCTAAGTCAAAAACTGCTATATTGATTTCATAAATCAAGGGTGAGATATTATGACTGCCAATTTGCGGCAACGTCGTGGATTGTCGTTGATTTTTATAGGAATTAATATATATATAGCTTACCTCTGTAACAATGGACGTATAATCAACATCGTACTTCACACTGCTGCAGTTTGCATTACAACCTGTTATATTTAAATTGGACGTACACAAAACGTCTGCATCTTTGACTTTAGCAGCTGTGAAGAACGGTAGATACGAGTACCACGCTTGTGTGATTGAACTTAAAAACAACAAGAACCATTGCATGTACTGAAAACGCGAGAAATCTCCAACACGAGTCAAAATATCATCGAACAGCAACGCCATTACAGTGGGTATCCCGAATTTAGGTTACTTTGCCCTTAAATTGGGATAAACGATTGTTCTGATAAGTGTTAGAATTTGATCTCATTCAGATGTCTAATATCACGTACTTGACCGTTTGTACAATGCATATATTAACTATGTACAATGGCACCACGCCATGCCAGTGATGATTGACACTACCGTAATTCTATAATCCATGTCTAACCGATAATGTCGAAAAAAAACACACAAAATAAAACAATTGCCTATATAATGAACATAGATACTCAGTTGGTCTGAAGAAGAACAGTAATAGTATTATAGTCAGTATTTTATGTAAATAATTATTTCCTTCTTATTTGAGGACCCTTATGAAAACCATCTTTGATGATAAGGCTTCCTCACAAAAGATTGTTTAAAAAAAAAAGGAACATAGATACTCAGTTCGTTTGAAATATGACAAATATAAAGTCGAAATATGATTTTGATCTTGATTTTGATCCAAATCGTGGATTTTTAAAAGTGCGTTTTTCTTCTGTATCGCGTGCAGATTCGCTGTTGAAGCGTCGATTTTTACATGGATAATTTTAATAAAAAAGACGTGACCTGTTTGAAATTCTTGATGTCACGAATACAACAATACAACAACTTTCATATTCCTATATAGGGCCTATATATTCTTCGCATTCAAATAGCTATATAGACTTGGATCAAGTCCGTCTCTCTCACTCTAGAGAGACTTCATGGTTTTAGACCTGACTGTGCCACGGCCAAATATTCGTGGTAAATGGTGGCCGTCTTTGTTTAAGGCTTTCGTAATTTTCAAAAAGGTTGAGACGCCATAAGCACGCCGAAAACATCATGTGTGATCATGAATTTCCTACCCAGTGTTTTCCTTATCCAATCAATGCTCTCCCCCCTGAATTCTTATAAAGCGACTGGCGACGAGACAGGTAATAGAACATCTTAGCAAGTGTCCGCATTTTTTTTAATTTAATTTAATTTAATAAGATTCGGCTACTATTTAAATACAACATATAGAGCCAGGGAATTCGCCACAGGTTTCCCCAATTACGGCGATCCCATATAAACAAGAATAAAATTACTGTACAAAACAAATTTTCAAGCAACTCAACAAGCTAAAACTAATAAGGCTAATAACGGAAATCCATACTGTCCAAGTTCAATAATATAGATTATAGGACTAACAACAACTTATTACATTGTTAAGCGATCTGGCTCTTTTGCACTTTACACACACTGATTTCCAGGTGCGCGGATCGTCACATTTGAATGTTTTGGATAGTGCATGTTTGTAGTAGAGTTTAAGACCTGATTTAAAAGACAGCAAACCTATATCTCTAGTACGCAAGTTACTATCTAATATGTTCCACGTTTTGCAAGTTCTTATAAAGATGAGGTCTGGAATGTTACGGTTTTCGCATAAGGAATAACAAATCTAATTAGGTTTGCGTTGGATTCACTTCTTGTAATTCCTGATCCAGCCATGATCGGTAGAGCACGTTCGTCAATGTACGTAAGATTGTTGATGATCTTGTAAAGGAACACCAGATCCAAGTATTCGTGCCAATATGAGACAGGTAATATGTCAAGCTGAAGGAGTCTTGTCTTGTAAGAAATGTCTGTGATAAACCCAAGATTCAATATGTATTTAGTTGCTCGTCTCTGCACTTTCTCAACGTCCTCAATAGGTTTCACTGACTGAGGACACCAGGCTTGGGTTGCATAGGAGAAGTTACTTCGCACAAGTTGAAGGTATAGAAGCCTTCTCGCGTTCATATCCGTTATCTCCATGGTGGAACGTCGAATTAACCCGAGCGTTTTGTTGGCTTTTGACCGAACTTTGTTGATCTGAACATTCCATAATAGTTTAGAACTGATCGTAATGCCCAGATCGTATTCTACATCAGAAGACAATAGTTGG
>CACRXK020018255.1:0-10056 GCA_902702795.2 Paramuricea clavata
ACCCAAAACATGCATAAATACAATTGGAATTTAACATAAGTAAAATGCGATATATATACAAAATTATTCAAAACTTCTTTTATTAAATTACTAAACAAAAAGGTTATTATACGGGAACCACTGAGTATTTTAATAAAATATAAAACAACGGTAACTCCGAAAATAAACATTTTAATAATATTCTAGCTTTCGACTAAGATTCAGTCATCATCAGGAATGATGCTAGGTTACATTACATCGATATATATATATAGTGAAGATTAAGTAATTTGATATGTACAGAAACGATTAGAGCTGATCATTGGGCATTATTGCTATTTAAGGAAACACTTGCCATTAGACGACTTAAACCTGATCTTAATCACGGAACTAAGGCTTCAAAAGAACTTGTAATATTTAACTAATCGTTTCTGTACATATCAAATTACTTAATCTTCACTACATATATATATATCCACGGGCAACAGGACAGGTGTAGTGTTGTTAAATAAAAAGTTAGAAATGGTATTGTACTTACCCATGTATTATAATTATGTTTAGAAGATCAGAATATTCATAACTTCTTATTTTGTTTCATAAATAGTTCTTTAATATTCGAAACAAATTCCATATCTGCTTCGTCTGCCATCGCCATGTTTACTCGTCACAATCTACATGCTGCACGGCATTGCCGCCCCTCCTGGCAAAATAATAAGCAAGCGAGAAAAATTAAGGAGAAATAAGAGGGTAGGAACATCGTTGTCATAAGCTGGATGCAGTGACACTTCCATATATGGCACAAACGTATCCATAACTTCCATATATGGCACAAACGTATCCACGACGCGTTTTATAACGTTTTATTTGACGTAGGGATGACGTGTAAGCTGCTTCCCGCCTATGACGATTTGAATTAGTCATGTGATACAAGATTGAGAAAGCTGATTCGCCCAGAACGATGACACGCCCACGAAACGCCCACAATGTTCCTACCCTCTTATTTTCTCCTTAATTTTTCTCGCTTGCTTATTATCTTGCCAGGAGGGGCGGCAATGCCGTGCAGCATGTAGATTGGGGCGAGTAAACATGGCGATGGCAGACGAAGCAACAGCTGGGCATTCTGTTGTCGCTGTCTAAATATTGCGGGCGCATTTCTTTAACAAACATTTTGATTCTTCGAACGCTGAAAATATGCATTGTGAGAGGATTTTTTGTCCTCTTTTACTGGTTTGTTCTTGGAAAATAAAGTGTTTCTTGAAAGATTAAGTTGTAGTGCTTGTACGCAACGATATAACGACTTAATCGCATGAAAACGTGCGAAGAATTTTTATTTACAAATGGGCGACAAGTGGAAATGTTTCACTGATTGTCAGAGTTTCAGAAGCAGGGTACAGCAGTATGGAAACAAGGAAGTGTTCATATTTTACTCTTGATAGAAGCTGAGTTGTTGTTGTTTCCACAGGTATGTTCAATAATTTGTTTGTCCTTCCTCATCTGGAATAATAAGTGTCTTAAAATACATATTTTGATGAAAATGACACATATTCCTCTTGCAATTTCGTAAAAACTGGCCGTTGCCTTTAGTTAGAAAATATATTTTATGAAAGTTAAATCATGCTTTGTTTTATTAAAACCTGAGCTATTCATGGGAAAAATGTGCTAGATGTTGTAATTGACAAATCCACTTGTGAAGTGAAAATGTCATGTTGTCACATGCTTATGAAATTGCTCCTGTATTGGTTTGTTATAAAGTAAAAATTGCTGCAAAAATGATTTTGAAAATGTTCAAGTATTGGTTGTTATGAGATAGGAAATGCCGCATTGATTTGTTCAGTTTTAAGAGTCTAACGGCAACCCTGAATATAGGCATGTTTGCTTTGTGAAATTCTGTGGTGATATGGCATATAAATAAAAATATCTTAAAATTTTTACCATTGCCTCTCTCCGAAATATGGCTTAAAACTATCCTTATTAGTCAACCTTCATGGAAAAGTTAGTGGGTATGCTGCGAAAAATGCGCGCGGCACTTTTTTTGGACACTGAAGATGGTAACATTTGATGTTGTCATATATTGCCATCCTCTTATCATAGCATAACTTAACTTATTTTAGTGAGTTTGTTAAAGAATTGTGCTCACTATATGCCTGTAGTATCTAAGACTTTTTCATAGCATTATATGACAAATTTAAATTCTGTTTTCTTTTATTTTTAGGTGATAGTATCTGTTCACTTGAGTGTTGGTATCAAATTGTGGACAAGTTTCAATTATTATTTCACATTCCTTTATTCAAATATCCAAATAAATGGAATATGACATCAAGCTGGAGGACTAGATTCTGTTTCCAAACTTGTTTTTGTAAAAATAGAAAATAACAACTTATTCTGTGTTGTTCATAAAAACTATTGTTTTTTATATGCATATTTAATTTTTAAAATTACAGTCATTCTTTGTTAAAATGTGTACCAGGAATACTGAAATCTTTCAGATCAGATACCAATTCCCTTTATAACTTATGTAGCCAAGCGTTCTATCAATTTCTGTTCAGATTAAACAAATGATGGGTAAAATATTAGTTTAGATTCTTTCAAAAAAATGAGCTTGTCTATTTTCAAAGCATAAAAAGCAATAAAATAAAGCAAAAGTACTTATTTTTAATTTAAAACCTTTGGATTGCATAGCTTAATGTTTTCCACTAAATATTACAAAGTTTTTGTTCATTAAAATGTTGTTTTATCAGCTTTAAAACCAGATAAATCCACGAAGCACTCCTAATATATGTCGCCATATTGATTTTTTCGCGCATGCTCCGTACAAAATGCCCAGCTGTTAGACGAAGCAGATACATCCTCGGTCCCAGGGCCTCACGGCTGACACTGCGTTGCCGGAGTCCCTGGCGAAAACCAAAAGCGGAACTTCAAAAATCTTGTAGTTTGCCGGAAGTAAACGTAATAAAATGCTGACTCTGCATCTTTTTTGCAAGGAGTGAACTTTGAGAATTTCTCGAAAGAAATAATGTTTTACATGCAAGATAAACATTAATTTGATCTGGTTATTTCACCATTAAATGTTTTAATGGTTGACCAAATCAGTAAACTAAAGGATCATGTAAATGTTTCAATTATGAAGCTGTTCAAGTTGATGAATCGAAGGATACAATGTTGGTTTGGGAGAGTCATTGTATACGGAGAGCAAATCAATTGGAGAACATGAAAGTTTTTGAATTTTTATTATAATCGACGAAATATACAGACACTTTAAAAGCGATAGTTGTGGACGAAGCCCAATCTTGTTACTGAATGGTGAGTGAGTGATACTGATATATTTGGTTGTTTCTCAATAGTCAATATTCTTTCTTTGCTATATTAATGGTTATCTGCAAGACTGTACACATACAGACAAGTCACAACATATATTCTGTTTAATACGTCCGGTCTAAACGCTGCATTTTACATGTGCCAAGTCTAGAAAAGTTTGTTCAACCTTTTAAGTGCTACCAAATTATTTTACTCAGCTTAACATGCCAGATGATTGAGTGTACTGGTCATAGTGGTCAATGTGAGAGTGCTACTGCTCAATGGGTTAATCAGATTATCTATTGTACTTTACTATCTTACTGTCTAATGTCAGACAATTTTGCTCATCAAGGGGAGAGTGGGTATAATTGCAAAGTAATTACTTTGCCACTTTGGACAAATGTATAAGTTACATATATGTTTACTATGTACCGGTATGTACATATTAAATTCAACATTTAAATCAAAATGTCAAACTTTATTATTTGAGTCAAACCATGTAAATTCACATTAGATTTGGCACATGTAAAATGTGGCATACAATGAGCATGAAAACCTGAAATATTATGTGCATCCCACACACCCCCCCTCGCCCCTCCCCCCACCTTGATCTTGGTATCCCCAGATAACGATTGTTTGTAGGATATACAACTACCTGTAAGGTATCATGTGTGACTGCATACTACAAGCTAGTATCATATTGTCCAGTTTAATACATATATATGACTTGAAATATGTATTTTCTTGCCAGCCATTTTCAATCATAAAATTATCCATGTTGCTGTTAAATTATGACTGGCCTAAAATTTTTGGCTAAAGATTGTTTCAACTTATAAACATTGTACTACTACTTTAGGAAGGATTTCAGGCCTTGCTATGAAAGGATTGGTATGTCGGGAAGTTTGTTTCTTCATCAACTCAGAGAAAGAAGTTGCATCAACTCAGAGAAAGAAAGAAATTTCATCAACTCAGAGAAAGAAAGAAATTACATGAACAAAATAAACAATTTTGTGTCATTGATATAAATAATGATTTATTCTTACAATTTCCTCTATGAAAATTTGGTGTGTTAATAAAGATACTGTAAAAAATAAATAACAGCTTTATGGTGCATCCATGCTGTGCTTTAATATTGCAGTGGTGTAGGAAATGGAGGTGTGCTTGTGTGTGGAGGCCGGATGCTCAGGAATATCAAGTCCCTGACAAGGAATATCAGGTTCCCTGACAAGGAATATCAGGTTCCCAACAGGGGGCTATAATCTTTCAAACAGTAAAATTATTGTTTTGTATGTTCAACTTATGCTCACACATGAAAATGTTTAATTTTTTGGCTCTCATGAAATGGTGCAGAATTTATTGTCTGTAACAGTGCATTTACCAGCACTACAAAACAAGGTCATTACAAAACATAATTTTTCCCAGTACATTCCACTTCCCTGACTGGGGAGGGGCTAGAATTTCCACATAGGGGAGCTACAGCCCCCCCCATACCCGATCCTTGCACTGCCTCTGCCTTGCCCAATTTCTCTTCAAAAGTTTACAAATTATAAATTTGGTGCTGTTGACATGAAGTGCTCCTCAATTTTAAATTTCAAAACTTTCCTCCTGTGCCTATGGTGACTAATTAAACCTTGAAATCTAGCACTATAATTTATAAAAATATGTCAACTGCATGTAAGAGATTCAGAAGTTAGTTTCCCAGATGTTGACACATTACTTAGTACTGAATGTATGTATACAGAATAAAATTGGAAGGCTTATCACCAGTGTAGCAAAGATGCAGTATTACTATTAACAATATAATTTGTCAACTGTAAAAAAACATTGATAGCATATAAATTAAGCTATATATTGCATGAAATTTAAGGCAAAACAAGATGGAAGAACTAACTTTCCAGTTATTATATTAATCACTTTGTCATTATTAAATAGTATTAAAATACAATATGTCATGAAATACATTTAATATAAAATACAATATTTTTACATAAATTAAGAGCCTTTGATGAAATTGATATAAAATCAATAAAGTATGTCTATTAAATATAGTATATTATAAAATAATTTATATTTTATAATACACTATATTTAATATAATATTATGTATGGCATGGACCCCTCTTGCATTGAACAACCACACAGACACTCATTCACGATCAGGATTTTCTAATTTGTATTAACTGAAAGATGCAAGACATCACTCACAATTTTTGTAGATTTGTAAATTAACGGTACAGTCTTTCTCGCATAGCCTTTCGCCTGTCTTTGTTTATACTCTGTATATAATTAAATCTCGTATATAAAACTATAAAATGTCCCTTCGGCTTCGCCCCTTCGGCGATTTCAATCTTTAAATAATCCAATGTCCAATTTTTTGCAGCTTTTTAATACATTGTGACACAACATCCAACATTTTTTATATTAAAAATAAAATTTCCATTGATAGACAGCAGATTTCAAGGACGAAAACGACTCTTGGTCTTCTTTGAAGAGTTAATACACTCCTATCTACTCCTATAGTCAGCCATATTTATTAGTAAAAGTTCGTATTCAATTTTCGCATTCCATTGTTTTCATGCGACCAATCAAATCACTTCTCGTTTTGGTTTTCGCCAGGGCCTCCGGCAAGGTGAAGGCTATTTCAGATCAATCTCGTTCCCCGAGCCTGCGATCCTTGGGAAGGAAACGAAGGCTCTGGGATAATCCATCTCAGAAATGAATATGATTGGTTGCTGGTATACAATGGAATGTTGCAATTTTGCAAAAATTAATTTTAACCGTATATTTTTATATACAACATGGCGGCCGTTTAGGAGTGTACGAATATTGTTTTGGTGTTTCAGAGCTGTGCTATATACTAATACTACAAAGGAAATGCAAAGAAACGTATACTTAATGCGTATAATATCACAACAGTTGAATGGAGCGTGAAAACTTTACTCATATTTGTGTTGTACAGGTTTTCTGTAGTTTTAATCTATACATAGTATACAGTACTGTCAGTACACTGTACTATTTGACTATAATATCAAATATGTGCTATATTTTGCAAATACTATTTGTGTCAGAAATGGTTAATAACTTTTATTAATTTGTCTTTGTCCAATCTTGGGATTTACTGTTATATATTTTATTATATATTATATACTGCACTGTGAACTTTTCAAGTGCAGGAGTATGTAAATACTCATTTTAACTTGTAGCATGTAACCCTTCCCTATATGGGTGCATATGAATCTTTTGCTGTTATATTTTATTTATAGAAGAGTTAAAAAACCCTTTATTCTCTAAATAAACCACAATTTCACAGGCAGTGATATTAACTTGTATTCCAGTCTGCATACACCTAATACATATAATGAATTCTTGGGTTTCACTATGGCATTTCGCACGTTCTGACGGGGGTCGACCTAAAATGTATTGATGCTTATGTGGTACTGGAGTGAGCAAATTATATGAAATTGCATGTATTTGCCACCAAACACAAGGCCAACACATGCAGTGAAAAATTAACTCACTCTGATGACTGTGTCTCGATTTAGAGTTGACCCCCGTCAAATTTATGACGTCATATAAAACACAATAATATACTGTATAATATTACAGCTAATTGTAGCATAAAGTATTTAATGATTTCAATTTATTGAGTAGTACAATATGCCAAATTGGCAATCCCTTCGTTAATCTTGTCCACGCAGTAATTTAAAGAAGCCCTGCCCTCTGTACGAGGTTGTATTAATTGGATTCTGGCCAAGACAATGTCGTAAACCTTTTGATCCAAATGTTACAAAGTATGAATTCCAGATTGGGAGACCATATAAATATTTTTAATATATTCATATACTTTTTTTAAAGAAATGTTCTATTCACAAAAAAATATTAAATGATGGTGATCAGCCACCAATACCAGAATTCATGTTCATCAGCTTCCCCTTGGTTATGACCCCCTGCAGGCAACCACCTAGGGTGCAGGTTTTGTGATGAATGATAAAAAATTGCCCAATATAAAATGCCGAGCCATAGAAATATTTTTATTACCATGGTCATGACAACTACCCTGTCAGTTTGATTGCAATATCAAAACTTGTTATTTACACTATAAAACAACACATACTTACTTTGAGAAGGGGAGGGGAAACAGAAACTCATATATGTTTTTTCCCTTCCTATTCAATTCAAATGCTGGCCACGAAAACAATTTCCCGATTGCGATACAATAAATTGCCAAATGCCTGACAATTTGGGCTAGCGACGCCCTGAATGCTACAATGATAGCAACCTCTATTGCTGTTATATCTCCAACCTTGAGTGTCCTATTTAGTACAGTAGTCAATTAATTAATTAATGGCAGTAATCAACATGAAGTCGAGTACATTTCCGGCCATTGATGAGAAATATTGTCCAGAAGTAAAGTGAAATAACCAAATCGGGGTGCACTAAAGAGCATTGTAGCTTCATGATCTAATGAGATAATTAACCAAAGATAGGTAGACATGCAGATGGACTGGTTAACCCATTCAAATACCAAGTCCAATACTTTCCCCTTGATGAGAAAAAATTCTGGTGTTAAACAGCTTAAAATAACAAAGTAGGGCAAACTGAGGCACATTGCATGCAGCTTAACTTGCTAATAGTAATTCCTATCCAGACACAAAATTTGGTTATAATTCAATAATTTGAAAAGTGCTGTTGCATCTAACCTACTAAACTGCTGGCAAATATTAAAACATATGTATAAGGAAAGCTATAAGGGCAGTTAAAATATATAACAAGGATTTGGTTATAAACTGTTTATTTCTAGAGATGATAACACAATACAAACATGGAATTCAATATATTCATATTTTTAATTATATGTTTTATAAGTCTAAATTCCTTTTAATATTTCTCTGATATACAAATCTTCTGAAAACTTTATTATTATCAAGGTTTATAACCGACTTAATATTAGAATTGAGACTCTCTTCAGGTATTTTAATACTACAGTAGCAATTGTTTGTTATACTACAGTACCAACACACTATTGTAATTAGTTTTTGTTCTTGAAAATTGCCCTTTCCACGCGCTCTTTCAACCATTAGAAACATAGGCTGGAGGAACCACAAATGTCTCTAATTTAAAGCTTTTTTAAACTGACACAGAGGTGAATGGACAAGATTACAATTAATTGTGACATTTTTCTTCGACAACAGCACTCTTCGCGGCTCCTGCCGGCTCTATACTGACCCTGTTTCACACGCAATATTTTCCTTATTCAGTCACTAACACACCTTTTGTATCCCACTATGAAGAACATCAACATTTCCACCAAAACCCCGAAAAAATCATCATTTTATAGACGAAACAATAAAATATTTCAAACAATTTGTTTTGCTTTCGCCAACGCATGCGCAGTTCGGTCGACATACAGTTTTCTGTATGTCTGAGATGGATTATCCCAGAGCCTTCGTTTCGTTCCCAAGGATCGCAGGCTCGGGGAACGAGATTGATTTCAGATACGGTAGAGCACCTGGTCCCCAGGCCTTTACCGGCGCGGCCGCGAAATTCAATATGGCGCCAAGCTAAGGAGTGGAGTTTAAATGGAGTTTATATTCTATATTTTCTATTGTTGTTTTTTTATCTTTTTATTCTTTTTGGTTGGTAGAACTTATATTCTGAAATGCCAGGTATCTTATTCTTTATCTGATTAATCTGAAAAAAGATTTTATGACAGAATTTTTCTCAAACATAGTTAAAGTTATAATGTATTAAAGTCTTATCTGTACGGATATAATATACTGAGTGAGTGATGGTTGTGACTGGGTTGTTTATTTAACAATGAAATCAATTTAGACTATTTTACTCAAGCTGGCAAGCTACGATTAAATAATTACTTGGCTTGATGAAGATGATATTATTTAAGCAGGATAATACATGCCAATGTGGTCACAGCTAGTGCATTAATTGACAGCATTCTAATAGACTGAGTATTAGCAGTTTTAAAAAGTTAAACTGCCAGACGTATGATATTTAAAAAATATAAAACATTTTCCGTGTTGATATACAGTTATATCAACACAAGTGGAAATTGGGAAAACGAGAAATTGTGTGGAAACACGACGCCCGAAGGGCGGAGTGTTTTCACACAATTTCGAGTTGGGAGAGGAGTTCTGAGGCCCTTCATAATTTTTGAAGATTACATTACATAATACAATATTAATTTTACTCATTGCAAACAGTAAGTTACAAATGAGCCTTGTATTCCATAGAATGCAAAGTATTTAACTATTTCTGGGTAAAGTTCAGTGATTTAGAGTATTTATATAGATATTGTTTTTAAGAAGTTAAAACTGATCACATCATCAATCTATTTTTGGGGTCAAGGATATACCCTGCAAAAATAGGACTTTCCATTTATTTCACAACTTGAAATTCACACTCTATTAGATACTAGGGACATATGGGGTACTCATTTCCCAGAGCCTTAATTATGGATAGGATGAAGTCTCAGTGCAACCCGTCAAGGGCCCCCTTGCCGTACTGTTCAGAGTGTGTACAGGGAGTCAGCTTTTAAGCTAAAAAATTTTTTAAAAATATTAATTAATTAAATAAATAATTAAATATTAATTAATAATTATTAATTATTATTTACTATTAATTTGTTTATAATTATTATTATTAATTAATTAATTAATTATTAATTTAATTTATTACTTAAATTAATTATTTAAATTAAAATTTCCAAACACTGCATAAAGGTTAGCCCAGGGACCTTCCTTAACAAGGCACACCCCCTGGCTCCCT
>CACRXK020018256.1:0-10056 GCA_902702795.2 Paramuricea clavata
TATCAAAATAAACGCAATTCATCTTTTGTGCTTAATAACTTTCGAAATACTATTTCTAGTTAAACGCTTTTAGGCTTACTTTAAAGCCTGTTAAACGCTTTTAGGCTTACTTCAAAACCTGTTCTTTTCTCTTTCAAACAAACTATTATCCTTGTCTCCAATGCTAGTAATAATTGCACAGGAAAAGATTTAGTAAAACTTATCATTTTTAGTTGCTGTTTAATTATGCAAGTTTACTATGTTATTGTTTAGTCGGTTTAAATGTTAGAATTTTCTTCTTTAAACTTTAATGTTGTCGTCACTACATCTGGAAAACCACGTAAGAACAAATTAAAAGTATTTTAAAAGAGACCAGGTTGTTTGAAAATCCTAAACGAATGCTAAAAATCGTCAAAACATTCTGGTGTCTGAGCCAGAGTGTCATCGAATTGCGATGTAATGTAAACAGAAATTATAGCAAGTTGATGTCAGTCAGCTTAGATGGTCCAAGCCAAAATTATATCGCATTTGAAGTTTCAAACTGAGTTAAAAATAGTGGAAGAAAAGCCGTAATTGTACTTATTGTTACAATCCATTTAATAAAATGCAACATTTTTTTGTTTTAATGAAAAAACAGTTATTTTCATGAGAACGATTTGTTATTCCATCTCAATTTTTTTAATCTCCAATCGCAATAACGTAAAGTATTATTACCCGCGAACCAATGAGTCAAATTTAAGAAACAACCCACTGTTAGAAAGCTGAATGGCTACGCTTTAAAATGAATGTAAACTTTAACGTTTTCGTCTATTATTTGTTTCGCAATTTATATTTCAGTCGAGGATTGCGCTTTTTTTGATACACCCTGTATATATATATATATATATATATATATATATATATATATATATATATATATATATATATATTGATAAAAATTAATAGCTCAGATTAATTTAGAGACTGACCGAAATATGTTATTTATTGCATGGTGCGAATTATTGTGGTCGTGGAATAACACGGGGACTAATATCAATTAGGTGTATTTTGAAATGTGTGGATTAAAGATCACACGCGAGTAATGTATAAATATGTTTCAAGTGTCACTTTACCTTGGAATAAAACGATGTTTACCTGCGGCCGATACCTGAAAAATAATATTTTGAAAATCTTGTCTTTGGACAGAAAAATAACCTGGTGACAAAACTATAGCTTTTTCCAGAGCTGGGGACTTCCTCGGTGCTTGGATACCATGCATTTGGCAAAGGAAAATAATGAAGTTCTACAATAGCCTTAAATTCTCCCATATTTTAAAGGCGGAACTACAAGAATTATGATAATTATGATATGTGGGATTTTCATATATACTCAGGTACAGCAACACATCTCTGCGTTCATTCTTTATAGCCATGCGCATAAACCGAATTCTATCATACAATTGAAATTTAATTCAAGATGGTGAAATATAAACTGGAAAAATGATTGTTTGTATGTGTACGAGACGGTTGTACTCAGACGCTGTCTTTAGTTGTGCCGATAATTTTCGATGAGGTACAGCTCGCCAATGAAAGGTAATGACGTACCAATAGGTATAATCATACCACGTTCGAAATTTATTGTAAATTTACTAAAACACAAAAGATTCTTTGTCTTCTAATTTTCCCTCTCTAAGCAAGCGGGGACGAATTAAAAGAAAAATAAATAGTTGGTTTTCCACTAAATATCCAGAGTAAATTTAGAAGACAAAAGCGTATGCATGGGTAATTAAGAAATACGGGATTCACATTCCCTCTCAGAACAATGAAAATCAAGGCAATCACGATATTAATTACCCCCATAATTATTTTTTCTGAGGGCATCTCTCGTCCCAGTTATATCATTATTCTGCTACCCCAACAAGTGTAATTGCTGGATAAAGACAGACGACCTGGTGGTTGTCCCTAGAAAAATTTATATTTTTGATGCTCAATGGTCACGTTTCTGGCATATTCTGGAGTATCTGCAAGAGAAGCGACAATCGCATTTTAAAGGTATATTTTCGTTAGCTTCATACTGTAGCTGCACATTTGTGTTTTAGTACACTGTACAGTACAAATGGATTTAGAACCGTACATTTAACCCCTCCCCCCAATTTTTCATCGAATTTGAACGAATCTAAAATTGCACTGCCCCTCCCACAAAACAACAGGCATGCAGTTTCAAACTAGAACTTAGCCAAAACTAAACACAGGGGCCTCAACTACTGTCAGTAACAAGTATAAAATAATCAATATAATAAACTTACTTTAAAAGATTTGCATATATTCTTCCCAACAACTGGACAACATCGAATAGAGAAAGAGCAAAAAATGATCTATACAAAGGACTGCAGTAATATCACAGGTAAGTAATGCGGGCGCGTATGAGGTAATAGCATAATTCATATAATTGATAAATAAACAAGAAGGGATGAAACTGCCGTCACGTGATCGTTTGTTGTTTGCCTAGAGTAGCCTATATTCACTCGGAGATTTCCGATCGCAGTTCAGAAATGTATCTCAAAGCTATTTTTGATTTTATAGAACAATTTCTGATTATTTCCTTCATTAAAAACTTAATATTGAAACTATAGTGTATACCGGCGCCAACAAAATGAAATCTGTATGTAAATTCTAGCATCTCACGAGTGCAGAACTTCGTCAGACTGGATAGGCTACTCTTGGTAGACATATCGCGAAAATTGCGAAGAAAGCCTTCTGATAATAATTTTTAGGGAAAGGTTATCTAAATTATTTCTTTACTAGATATCTTTGTTCGTCTAAGAGAATGATAAATACGTTGTAAAATAAATACTTCATACAGATAACTTTTTTGCTCTTTGTCTATTCGATGTTGTTCAGTTGTTGCGAAGAATATATGCAAATCCTTTAAAGTAAGTTTGTTATCTTGATTGTTTTATCTTGTTACTGACAGTAGTTGGCCCCCCTGTGAACTAAACTGGAATAAAATTCAAAACACGATACTATAAGAACAACACTTGTGAAGAAATGTGATTTACATTGCCTCATGGGGTCTCATTTATTCTGTCGTGGCACAATATCAACTTGTGCCGTATATGATTTGCATGTTGCCATGAACGCAATATGGCACATTACAAAAGATCCTTACTACCTCTGCTGATTCCTATTGCAAGAAACTAGCAGGGGTTCGGTTAAGCTTTCAAACTTATTGGCACTCAATTCGGATTGATTAATTTCGAAACATGTATTGCTGACGAAATGATTTTATAAAGTTGTTTAAGATCGCTATAAGATTGGAAAACAAAGCGGCTGAATTATCATGCTAGATACTTTTTTCAGCGATGAAAACTTTCGATATATTCCAAAGATCGCATGCAATTTTTCGCATATTTAATAAACTTTGCTACTGCATAAAACGGATTAGAATTAAGGGGTTTGACTGAAAAGTTGACTCCCGCTGGCGGACCCAGGTTGGCTAAAACTCAACATGATAAATTGAGGGTCGACGGTTGACTGAAACGTGTCAGTCAATTAAAAAAAAAGCTTTCACAAACGTTAAGACCTCAAACAGCTATCTTCTTTTGGCTTCCAATTATCCCAGTTTATACAAATGTACTTGAAACCATGGCATTATAGCGGAGAAAATCTAATTCCATACTTCAGATTATACTACTTATACCTATAATAATCTTTTATTGCGGATAAAGCCGTCACCATGAACGAATTGCTTTTAAGTAAATGTGGAAATGCCGATTTAACTTGTAAGACTTGTAGTACTTGTACAAAATATACGCAGACTATACTTATATTACGGTTACTCGGTGATCAATCACAGTCTTAAGATAAAAGTACAGAGATGAGGTATTGAAATTGCTTTCGTGTCATTGCGTATTCAATGATGCAAACCAATAAAGCGGGACCACTAAAGCAAAACTAACATTTTTAATGTTTCATTTTGGCTGTGATTTTCCTTCACTGGAAGGCAGTTTTGCACAAGCTACATTCGCGTGGTTACTTCTATCGCGCAACTTAACCAAACTTGTGGCACACACGCATTTTGTTTTTGATAAAGAGTATTGATTGTACATAATTACTTTTATATAATTACACCACTTACGATTGATTAACTGACTGTCGTCTATATATGGGATTTGTTAAAGTCATCGTTATATATTACGGAAACTTGCCTAGCTCGAGAAAATAAGGAAACCAAAAAGTTTACACCAGCCATATCCTATTTGCTAACAGAAGAAAGCGAAACAAAACTTTCTTGTTTTGAATTTACAAGACGCGTCGCTCCCAATTCTTATCATGCAACGAGAAAGGCTTTCAAAAATTTTCAGCAACTGAATTTCAAATTCGATATTGTGACAGTAGCTGTTTTGATCTGAAATCGAAAATTGAACACAACTCAAAAACTGTTGCATGAACAACCAGAATTAATAATATGGACGATATAAATACATACCTATAGCAGCCAAAAAGGATTGCGTTTGATACCTGAAATTCTTTTTAGACTTGTTTTCTGGTACTGTCTTGCTCGAAAGAGTCCTCTATTACAGCTACACGCTCTTCAAATTTATTTGTCACGGAGGTGAAACAGAAGTTCCCGTTATAATAAAATTGACATTCCTAGAATAACTCCCGTATAAAACTATAAACATGTTTGTGTTTTGAATCACTATGGAAGCAAGGTTAATATATGTGTACATACACTATCTCAAAAGACCCTGGCTGCTTATAATCCAGAAACGAAGTAGGTGGTTTCGCTTTCAAGTAAAGAGTTTCAATTTTCATGAATTCCAAAACTTCAGCAGCAAGAAAACAAGACCATAGTCTGCCGCTTAATTTTGAAAAAATGAAATTTCGGAAACAACGCAGCTAAACTGTTACAAAATATATCGTTCTCACTTTTTAGCAAGAGAGACACTAGTGCAAATGAATGATTTCCGCTAGTCACACGCAGAGCGCGTACGCCTTTGTAGTAGCTGGCGCTGTATGGTTACAGTTAATCTCATTTTCAAACATCTTTTGTAAGTTTCCAGGGCAATAACCCCAATATATTTTGATTTTGTGCATTCGTTGACCAAAATTGAAAATGTAACTCAAACACATTTAAAACTATATGCAATAGCCAAATGGGTTTGAGGGCATTTTGGGCAGTTTTCTTCATATTTGAACGATTCAAATATTTCACTGCATACACTTCGTAGTAGGGTGCGGAAGTATGGTGTTGGCAAATTAATTCCTGTTATGATCTATTATACAAGGAATGTTAGAGCTGGCGATGCAACGAACATCAGTAACGCTTTTATAGCTAGTATTTTATACGCATTTTGATATTTTAAACTCATTTCTTTTATCTCACACACTCGAGCAGAGGTGCATGAATCCCAATGCAATATTTCTCGTTTAAATATTAATATCAGTATTATAATTCCCACGATTTATCTGGCATCAATATATTTATTTATAGGTACATGGTGTATAAAAATAGGTTATCGAATTTCAGCGCGCTATTGTACGTGAATTACTGGGCGTATGAACAAACGTTTTTCATATTCGGAAAGATCAGGCTTTCAGCTACTGAATGACATGTTTTTTATGCCAATTGGAAAAAAATCCGATAAAAAATGTTAGTCAGAATCGCGTATATTCACCTCCGCCCTAATTTCACAACAAAAGAAAAAGCAATTAATCACGAACTTGTCACAGCTTAGCTAAGATTTATTCCTTCTTAATAATAATTATGAATATCTTAAGTACTAAAAAGGGTTCATTTTCAATGGTTTTAGACCCAACTCTCAACGGTGAAAATGTGCGATTCTGACTAACATTTTTTATCGGATTCGTATTTGCTCATTTGTCATCTATTTCGCATGAATGACATATCATTTAACAGCTACGAGCCTGATCTTTTCGAATATGAAAAAATCTCGGTCATACCCTGAGTAATTCAGATGCAATATCGCGCTGAAATTCGATTACCTTTTTTGATTCACCATGTATAGTACTGATTGTGAATTAATTAATACTACGGTTTGATGCTAAACACTACACAGTTTTTTTAACGGAAATTGACAAACCCAAACAAAGTTATTTTAGAGTATTCTTACAGTATTAAAGAACGGCATAAGGATCTTATATAAAAAGAAACATAAAAAGAAACAAAGTCGAAGCATATAGTTTGGGTATGCATGTTTAAAGGATGATTGTTTGTGATTTGTTATATACAGTCAATCCAGAGACATACGATCCCTTGCTTAAAGGCCATTTTCCGTTCCAGTCCCTCTACCCGCGCGGGTGAAGCGACCAATTTTAATCACGTGAAAAATCAGTCGCGCGGGCACGCCAAGAAAGTTTAATGTAGTTCAACTTTCATGGCGTGTCCGCGAGCAGTCAGGCGGACAAAAAATGCACAGGTTAAACAACTATAGAGAGAAAGTTGAGTAATGTTCGCTCCGCCCGCGTGGCAAAGCGGCTGCAATGGAAGTCGGCCTGAAGGCCGTGTGTAAAGGCCCTGTCACACTATTGCGTATCGTACTAGCGTATGCCAGCGTGTGAAAAATATCGCTCATACGCCGGTATACGCTGACATACGCTAGGGGTACGTTAGGCATAGGTTGTAAATGTTTCAAGCACGGTCGCATACGGTGGCATACGCTAGCATACGGCGAGGCAGAAAATTTTTTTAAGCATGTTCAAAAACTTTGTGCGTATCGGACGTATGCTTTATACGATAAGCATACTTTAGGCACACGCTGAATACGCTAGAGGTACGCCAGATGTACGGTACTCATACGCTGGCATTTCAAAGGATTTTTGTGCGTATGAAAATTTCATTGATTTTCATACGCTTCTCATACGTTTCTCTCATACGCAATAGTGCGTCAGGGCCTTAACCACAAAGATTTATATGCAGAAGTATATGGCACTTTAAGATATCAAGTAGTATCCACACACACACTGGTATTGATTTTGTTTTTCTGATAAAACTTGTTGGTAACAGAGGTACTATTTTAATAAGATGTTCAAGAACATTCCAATAATTTGTGAGATTGATACAACTATTTTAAAGTGTTTTGATGGCTCTGCTTGACGTGTTCTAATATTCCATCGTCCAATTAAAGTAGTAGATTATTTCCTCTTTTAAGCATTGAATTATTATCTTCTTATTAACCGAACGTGAGGTCAGTACAGAGAAATATCAAACCGAGATCTTTTTTCACAGACCGAGCCCGTAGGGGGAGATTTGTACAAAAAGACTGAGATCCGATATTTCTCTGTATAAACTGAGCAAGCGAGGTTTATGAAATGTTTATTATATATGTCATTTATAGGCATTTATACTTGAAACAAACGAAGAAGATTACTGAAGATTATCACTGACAATCTTTGCTGTTCATCAATGTACCATTCCATGAGTGTTAGCTCAATTTCACCTTTTGTGAAATGTTTATACATGGATGGGTCTCGTGATTACAACACTTTGAAAATCTCACACGACTCCTTAGTGACGTAGTCCAATGACGAAATAGAATTTAAGATTAAACGAGACTTACCTGTAAGTTGAAGTTTGATTGTAATTCTATGAGTTATTGGACAAAGAAACTAAGGAGTCACTCCCCCATGCATGACAGTTTTGGGTTTATATAAAGTCAGTGTTGGGCACTGGATTGGCGAATACACAAGAAATGTCTTGTTCAGTCTTGCCCACCCCTATACGGCACCTATTCTGTTGAAATCACTCGTTGCTTTAAATATTGAACTTTCGATCTGCGCGCGCATATCTCACATGACTCCTTAGTTTCCTTGTCCAATAACTCATAGAATTACAATCAAACTTCAACTTACAGGTAAGTCTCGTTTAATCTTAAATTATACGCGTTGATCGAAATTAGAATAACACAAAGTTATATTTGTAATGCAGAAAACTAATTATCAGTTCGACTGCAAATTTAATGTCAACTATTCTGCTTATACGCACGCTTAATTGGGATCAAACATTGTATTTCAGTCCTTTGCAGGTGTTTTGATGCGAACTGTATAGTATGCTGAGAAAGCTGATATAGTGCATGAACGGCCCAGAATTCTGTTCTGACTTCGTGGCGTCGTACAAACAGTTGAATTGATTAGCATTAGTAAATAAAGCTGCCCTGTTCTAACGACGAGAATGAGAGTTAGCGAGTTATACTGTATAGCTTCTAAACAAATTTTCGCCACTATAGTATACTCTCGCGAGTACGTATGACAGTCGATAGGAGTTACTGGTCATATACGCGCGTCCCCTAAACCACATTACATTATGAACTCCAACTTAAGTTTGCTTCACCGGGATCAGTTTACTCTCGTGAATGGATTCATGAGAGGAACTAATTTGCAGCGAAAATATGCTTGCATGATATGGGGAGAAGGATGCGAAAAATCTTTATTCTACTTCTAGTTAAAAATCTACCACAGAATTTGCATACATTTAATTGCATTTAAGCTATGGTTCACCTTATACATGATGTGCATATATATACGGATCAAACAAACGGCGACGGTCAAGTTGTAAACGAAACAATTAATCGACAATAAATTTCAGTTTAAAAAATGTATTTACCGAACGACAATATAATTGACAGAAAGGTGTTAAAGTATTTATGGGCTTATGGCTTTACCTAATTAAAGAATCTGCTTAGCTATATTTTGGTCCATCACAGTGTCCTATACATTTCGTTTTTGTATACTGCATATGCAGGTTCAAAACTGCCGTAAAATGAATAAAGCTGAGAAAAGTATTAGCGTAGTAATATTTAACGATTATATCCCGAAGCCGATAATCCTATCGAATCCCATGCATTCCCCCGTACGCCCATGACGCACTTGGGTCACATATTTCAGATTTTACAATTTTGAGAAGACAACCTTAATTGATTTAGCTGTATACATATACATACCGTATTGTAAAAGCTCAATCACACTCAATGAGTGGAAATTCAATCTGGGTTTCATTTGTGTGTCAATGCTGTTTTTTGAATAGCTGGAGGGTGTGTAGTCACATACTAAAGTACGACACACACTCTCCAGCTATTCAAAAATAGGAATAACACTAAACAGCAATAACACTCACAGAATTAAGGAGGCTCCCTACAGTTCCGTGCAGGATGTTCGCGGGACAAGTACGGGAACTATCCCACGCAACTGCATCATCAAAACAAAACAAAAATTGACCATGCTTTTTTAAAAAATAAAGCTATTTCTGAAAGGTTTCTAATGGGAAAAAGCGTTGAATAATACTTCGTTTTGAGTGCCAAATCACGTGCGAGTCTATACAGCAATTCTACATATGATACGAATATCACTAGACCAAAAAATAGCTACGAAACAATATTTTAAAATTTTTTTATACACTGTCAACTGACTCAACTGTAAAACATTTGCAAAATTGCATAGAAACGTTTAAAAAGTTGTTTACTTCTCAAGAAAACGTTCACGTTTTTAGTCGTGTTTCTACAAGATTAAAGTGATTATATGTAAACAGAAAAATATTTCAGTTTCATAGCCTAATTGTTCATTTTTAGCAAAAAGTACAAAACCAAACATGAAACAAAAAAACACGTCCACCTGTTAATAGGCTGTTACAGCTCATAGATTGAGTAAACGGCAGGATTCAATTAGTTTCAACCTTGTTTTCATCGATTTAATCCTTCACAATAATCCTTGGCTGTCCGCAGCACTCAAATAAATCGAAAAGTTGACAAAAACAAAACAGTAAAAACAACATTGTGGCTCGATTTTGCTGAATAAAAACTCGTTCTGCGCCCGCGTACAATCTTTTACTAGTCAGCGACGCTTTTCAATAGGGGAATTTCTCAAGTTACACGAGGCTATTTTCTAACTTTATTTGCATTTTTCTCATTAGTTTCATCGGTGACCTATCTTCAAATTTTGACCACGAATTTATTTTGCGGTAAATTTTATAAATTTCAAATTTTAAAAAAATCTGTAGTGTGGAAATTTCGCAATAAATTTTTCGCTTTTAAAGAAATCACACACTACAGAATTTTTTTAAACTTTCACCACAGTTGCAGAG
>CACRXK020018257.1:0-10055 GCA_902702795.2 Paramuricea clavata
TGAACTCTTGTGCAACGGACCTGATTGTGAGATTCCACTTCATTGAAAGGACGACCTTAGGGACGGACCGTTAGAAAACTGATGGGGGGGGGGACCAAAAAAGAATTTATTCCCAGGAAAAAATTAGAGGAAAAAATCTTCCCAGGCAGAGTGCCAAAAAAATTCCTTTCTTGGAAGATAGGCCTATAAATTTTAATAAAAAAAATATATTTCCAGCCATCAAGTGAGAAAAAAAAATTTCTTCTATAAGTGTACAAAAAAAATATTGCCTCTTAGAAAATCCCCCCCCCGATCACTTTTCTAATGGTCCATCCCTTAGTTAATTAAATTTGCTGTATACATTATGTTGCAACGTGTCACTATTTAATAAACTTATGTACAATTACAAATCAAGCCCACAAATCGTTGAATATACTCTTACCGCTCGTTGCAAACCACGCAGGCGCCTATTTAAAAAGCCCCAGCAACTTAACGCTCGAGAGAGCGTCTTGTTTGTTTTATGTTTGAATACTGGTAAAACAAATTACGTTATATTCCGTACGCCTCAAAAAATAATTACCCATGTTTTTAAACTTTATATCAATTGTGACTCCGTTAAACAAACAAGCTATGTTAAATACCTAGGTATCTATATTGACTGCCACTTAAATGGGAAAACTCAAATTCATAATATTTCAAAAAAAATTCAGAGGAGCATTGGCATTCTTTCAAAACTACGATATTATGTTACATTTAACATTCTTCATGAGCTTTATTATTCTTTGATATACCCTTTTCTTACGTATGGAACCATAGTTTGGGGAAACACCTATGAATCTTCCTTGAAATCATTAGTGTTCTTACAGAAACGAGCAGTACATATAATCACTTTCTCAAGATATGATGAACATACTAGTCCTTTATTTAAAAATCTTGGTCTTTTAAAGCTGTTTGATATAATAAAGATGTCCAACTTATTATTTATGCACGATTTCTATACAAGACGCCAGCTCAGGCGTTCACACTGACCTGAAAATGACGACATACGAGCTACGGTGCAATAGACAAGAATACAAGTCGTGAACCGCAGACGCAAAGCGTGAAAGGCTAAAAGCTCGGCTAAAAGCGTGCCGTGATCCTCAGGAGATGTTTTTGTAATGTCCAATAAACATACAAGTATTACTCACAAATACAAACGTTATCCACGAATGCACATGGTTTAGCTCTGAGCATGCGATGCGCTAACACAGACAACATTGTTTACATTCCGTGATATTAAACGTATAAAATTCGAAAAACTCAGCGATCCAGATATTGCATTTCCAGAGACGTTGCACGAAAAAACCCCAACCAGTCAACTTCCGAGGAAGTGCAGTTTGAAGGTAAAACACCTTAAGTCGAATTTTAGACCCCTACCATTGAAACAGCGCGTTGTTTAGATGTACATTCTATGGGACGCGCTAAAAATATAAATATTCTGTAAATACCGAAATAAAAGATGAAAATCTGAAGTAAGACACAAGCTTGAAAATAACACTATAAATAGTGTTTTGGATTCTGATTCCATTAATACTATTACGAAAAAGATATGTCCAAAGGGGCCGAAGTTATGTTCGACGAAATGTAGGGCTAGTTTACATTGTTCATTATATTATGAAATATGATACCATACCTTACTTGTATTAAAATTCGCATCGAAGTTAAAAGTAATGTTATTGTTTGACGCAACAAATCTTCAGTAACACAATAAAATGTATGTTTCTTGTAGTTATCAGTAGCAAGTAAATTTTTCGCGTTTAGTATAGATGTATTGTCTGAGGGTAAAACGTCTTAAGTCGATCACGATCAGTAGCAGGTTTATTAACTTTGGACCCATCACGGATGTCGCGCCATTGACTGTACATTACGGATGCGCGAATGACTATATGTGTATTGCATATGATACAAACACATTGAGTATATAATTCTACTCTGCGCATACAATATTTTGTAGTCAAACTGTCAAAACTTTAACTTGTCCTTGTTTATATTCCATTCTATTGTATAAATTCGCGGGGTACAAATCCCGTACAATATTACAAAGAAACGGTGAAATGCTAAAAGCGTGGCGTGATCCTCAGCAGATGTTTTCGTAATGCCCAATGAAACTTGTGTATTACCCACAAATACAAACGTTATCTATAAATGCACATGGCCTCTGATGGATATAGGGACTCAGGAGGTCTGGAACTGGTAATTGTGCGCGTTCGTACAAGTGTATGGGCTAATAAAGAAAGATGTACCACAAGCATGGCATGAGCCGGCTACTACGTACATAAATACGGACCTTGTTACTATGAAAACTAAATCAAGCAGTCGAGGAATCGAATGGCATTTGAATCGATGGCATTTTGGATTAATCGTTGCACCCTGAGCCTGCGATGCGCTAACGCAAACTCCATTTCTCGACGAAAACAGAAAACAGAAAATTAGGGATTTAAGACACTTGACCTTTCAGGTCAGTGTAAATAGACTCCCTACTGTCTTTAACGATTTTTTCTTTTTCGTTAGTGATAAACACAAGTACATGCAGACACAGTACTAGACTAGGAACAACAATTAGTTATCGTATACCAATTGTAAGAGCAAATTACGGTAAATTTTCTATCCGATCACAGTGACCCTATATTTGGAATGATATAGATGATAGCTTGAAAATACTAACTAAATCAGTTTTTTTAAAAAAAAAATTAAAATCAAATTTATTAATGAATACTAACTTTATTTTTATACTAGCTTTATTTTTATTCTTATTTCTGTTTTAATTTGCTTTCAAATGAACTAAAATCAAATTTATAATTAATGATTACTGACTTTATGCTTGCTTTTGTTTTTGCATATGTCTATAAATTTTAATTTGTATCTGTATAATCATTGTGCACCATGACCTTAAACCCAATGTTGACCCACAGTGGCTCGAATACTTTAATAAGGTTATCTGACTTCGATTAGTGTTAAAGCTACTTCAGATATCCTGTGCCAACTCTGTTTTAATAAGGTGTGGAAAAAATTGTAATTATGTATTCTTGACTGGTGCGAATAAAATTCTTCTTCTAATTCTTCCACAAGTAGAATTTTATCAAATAACTGTTTTGAGAGTTGGTCGTCTGAAGGTTAAGCATGCTTTCCATTTCATCCAAATTCGTATCCCGAGCTAAAGGGATCACACGCTCGGGGCTGAGTATCATGTTCTATTTTAAAAATAGAGCCCGACACAAACCTTAACGTGGTCGCTAGTATTCCCCCGCGAAAATGTTTATATATTTACTAAAATAAAAAGGAACGGTCTGTGCCAGCATAGTTGTATAGTGACAATAACACCAGAAAGCTGCAGATTGAAAAGAACTCAACTACCCGAAAAATACAAATAAACTGCAACGTTTCGAGCGAAGACCCTAGTCTTCACGACGAAGGGAATCCCATTCAGTTCGAAGATAAAATAAAATAAACCTGGTTTACTTCAAAAGATTTTATTCGCTACAAACTTGTTTCGTATGACAAGCAATGCTTGCCACACTCATCAGGTGAATCTAAAATTCACCTGATGAGTGTGGCAATTAGCATTGCTTGTCACACGAAGGACCTCCTCCAGGTTAGCCACATGCTCCGCGTCGCTCTTATCCGTCACAATCATATAATCTAGTGATCTAGGAAAGAACTAATACCAGAAATTCCTTCCAAAATCTGATCCATGGTACGCTGCCAAATGGCGGGAGCCGAGGTAATACCAAACACCAATTGATTGCATTGAAACAAACCTATCATGGATTCCGCCTCCACGTCAATCTGATGGTAGGCTTGGCGGAGCTCGATCTTGAAAAACTTTTTCCCACCAGCTAAATGGGCAAAAATATCTTCGATTCGAGGCAGAGGGTACAGTTCTGCTTGTAATGTTGGGTTAATAGTACATTTGAAGTCACCACAAATACGGACTGAACCATCTTATTTCGGCACTGGTACAATCGGTGTCGCCCAATCACTCACTCTATGTGAGAAACGTTTGATATTAATAAACGAGCAGGAGTGTTTTATTAGGTTTAAAGCCACGAGCGGGCAGCGCAAGTGCCTTTAGACCTAATAAAACAAGACCTGTGAGTTTATTAAACGGCTTCAAACACGACTACAAATTCAATAGATTCACTGCCTTATTAGTATTCTTTATATAAAGAATACTAATGAGACACGACTATAGCTACAATAGATACTGTCTTACTAGTATTCTTTATATAAAGAATACTAATTAGGAGTGTTTTATCAGTTTTAAAGCCACTGCACGTGACATATTATGGTTGACATGATTTGCCAATAAGCTTATGAATTATTAATGAGTGTTTGAATAATAGTGTTATTAACTGCGAGTCATTCCAGGTTATTACTCTAGAGGTGACCACGCTTGACTTTGTGTCTAAGAATATTAGTGACATTAACCTTAGTGACAATCGCATAATAGCTAAATGTGTGGAGGTAGCCCTGCGGGTCACATTATACATATATTGTCGGAGAAATAAGCCGTGGAATGACCCATAATTTGTTAATTTTTATTAGCTACTATCGTTTGGAGTGCTCAGAAAATGACCTGTTTCATTACAGAGAACTGTTTTCTTAATTTTAGATAATTAGAATATAGTTGTTGTAACATATATGCACGCGATTCTTACAATACAATAAAATACGATTTTTATTGTTTAAAAACTATAATAGTGTTATGTTTCCATTATAGTGTTGTTTAGTTTTGAATTATCCACGAATTTTAAACAGATTTTGAACAACCTAACCCAAAGTTTTGGCCGCCAGGCAGCATCTCCTTGCGTTAGTAACTTCTAGTACTATTATTACAAAAACAAGGCGCAAGTCGTACAAATATAAATTTGTTTTCTACACTGAAATTTCAAATTTCTGACTCGATTCTGAGCCGAATCGCACATGTCTCGAACTCGCGGGACCGGCGCGATATTTTCCTTCGTCCTGATTGGATGATGCCTACGCATGCGCTACGTCTACAGTTATCGCGCATGCATTGTTTCAAAAGTTTGGAAACACCGATTTGAAGGGTCCCACATGCACCACACCGGGCAACTGTAACGTACTTATATACCGAACTGTTACTTTTATTTGTGTTTGGTAGTTACCGATCATAAGATCTTGCGAAAAGGGTGCCGCCGGCCCCCAGACCATTATGCCTGGCACTCTCCCCCGTCGTTCGTTCGATACCAGTTGCTAACTGAACCACTGCGGCCGCTGAACATGGGGGCAATGGGAGCATGTGAGCAGGGCCGTAGCGAGGGGGGGTAGAATTAACATATTCGGAAAATCGGGTTGGCCAGTCGGAAAATTACGGCAATAATAGTATAACAAAATTTTAGTTGTTTAAACAGAGAAATCTGGTTATAAAATGTATTGTCAGTATAAACCATTGGTATAAACTGATTTACGAAATCGCGGCATTTACATGGATAACGTAAAACAAATCGTAAATCGGTAAATGTTTTTCGGTTTATTACTTCTCAGGGCCGTAGCAGTCGGGGGGAGGGGGGACTGGGGGCATCAGCCCTTACAATAATTTGCTGATAAGGCATTCTTTTTTCAAAATCATGCACACCTTTATCGATCATTTAAATAATATACCTTTAAAATACTGACAATAGACTAGAGATGTGCATCGGATCGGATTGGACGTTTATAATCCGATAATTGCCTAATGTTTAAAATCCGATCCGATCCGAAATTGTCAAATCCGAATCCGATCCGTTCCGAGTTTTGAAAAAGAATTCCAATCCGATCCGATTCGGAATTGGGATCTTTAATAAAATAAATTTCTCATTCAAGTTGAAATATTTAACCAAATAAATATAAAAGCAAGAAATACATATCATGAAGCTGACGTCCAATTGAAGTATCAAACGAATAATGCAGCGACAACCGCGATGATATTTTGATAAATGCATGGATAATTAATTCATTTTATTTCGGATATCGATCCGATCCGAAATTTATATTTTGGTTCCGAAATCCGAACGAATCCGATCGGATTCGGATCGGATTTGCACACCTCTACAATAGACCTTTCCCCTTTTGAGTGAAATTTTGATCTAGACAAGCCTGGACAAAAATTTCACCACAGCTTGAAAGAGCATCACAAAATTAGTAATATTCCGAAGTTTCGTTGAATGGTGTAAAATGCGGATAATATATGTAGCCTTGCGAAGTTTGCCGTTTTTCAGTCATTTTGCATTACAAACGGGAAATTGATAATCAGATGATCAAACTGATTATCAATTTCCCATTTGTAATACAATAGGGACCTTAAGCATGTACGACGGCAACGCGACGACGACAGCCAAAACAAACATCTTCAAATAAATTATTGCGAAGAAGAGTTCTTGTGTATTATCCACTCAGCATGTGTATATGAATTGAGTTCAGTTTGATGAGACTAAAACAAATGTTTTACGGTTAAACATGCTTCTGCGAACAAATTTGTAGTTTCACTGGTCGCGTCTTGACATGTTTGCGTTGTACACGAGACGTAAAAATCTCTGTTTTGCCGTTGTAAAAAGCCCGTCTCTAACTCCCGTGGGCTTTTAATTATTCATTTCTTTTGTACGGGATCACGAATAGCATTGTGTGAATAGCCGTCGTCGTCGCGTTACTGTCCTGTTTGCTTAAGGTCGCTAATGACTGAAAAACGGCAAACTTCGCAAGGCTATATTATCCTCATTTTACAACATTTCGCAACGAAACTTCGGAATATTACTAATTTTGTGATGCTCTTTCAAGCATGTGAGGAAATTTTTGTCTAGATCTTAAATATTAGGCTAGATAAAAATTTCACTCATAAGGGGAAAGGTCTACTGATTAATTTTAAGCGGCTACATTATCCATGACAAACCGCAAAGAATCATATTACCCATACTCTTTCCTGCAATATATAGTTAATTAAATACGCCTTCGCCCATTTAGTTCTACTAAATTGTAAGCAAATTGTAAATTTCGACATACTAAAACTCTATTAACAACTCGAACCGACTTGACCACGTAGCTCAGTTGGCAGAGCATTGGACTAGTATCCCAAAGGTCGCGGGTTCGACTCCCACCGTGGCCAAGCAAACTTTTCAGCTTGCCCGCTGTGGATGCATACTCAGAGCAACGTCACAAATATCATACTAAAACTCTGTTTTCTGACCATCAGAATTCTGTCAAAACTTCCGGCCAAAGTCCAGGAAATGGTATTTCAGAGAATCTAAATTTAAAAATTTCCTCGGGCCTTCGGCCCTCGTTCTCAACCTCCAATAAAAAAGGGCTTCCTACGGCACTGCATGCTTCTGTAATACGTCTGTGCGTAAACTATGTGTATTTTTGTTTGTAAATTGCATCTTCATTTACCGGATAGCAGACACCTTCGTGGCTTCGTATGCCATGAAATATTCGGAAATGTTTTTCGTTATTCGGAAATTTTTGGCCTACACCCCCCAACTATACATGCTAGCTACGGCCCTGCATGTGAGCATGTGGTCCCCAATTCTTTTAAGCTTTTTCTAAAGTGCCCCCTTTTTCTAAAGTGCTGCAAAAGAAAGTGCCCTTTTTGCAGTAGAAGACTCTGTATAAAAGGCCATTTCCGACGTTATAGAGACTCGCCTCTTACGATATTAAACGTTGAGCTTAGCCGCTAGCACGAGACGGACTTGACCGATACGAGTTAGTAGTGTCGGGAAGTATAGACTGATGGGGTACTTTTCTTTTTAAAAAAAATTATTTGTAATTTACCCTCCGATATATAATAAGTAGCCTGCGTAGCGGCTAAACCGATCTTCTGTCCTAATTTACCGATCAATTGAATTGCGACTAAAAAAGTTAGCAGTGTGTTTTGTGCTTTTATCTAACTTATAAAAATCTAAAAATGTACCTTTACTACTTGTTTATGTCATATCAAATTTAAAAACACGATTAAAAACCTAAATTAAACTTTTTAAAGTTCTATAAAAGTTAAAGTTTCACGGCAGGATACCAGCTATTTTTAGTATTTTACCATTTTGTAGGTACCTGCCTACTTTCTGGTCCGCCTTCATTTTAACCAATCAGATCACGATCCACAAAAGCTCGTAATCTGATTGGCTAAATGAAGTGATCCGTTAATCCCACCAAGCTTGGAAGAGTGATCCCCCAGGCGGCGCTATAAAATATGTATAAAATATGTGGCCCACAGCGAAAGTAACTGACTAAACTGAGCCATGGCAAAATAAAATTAACTGCAACGGCAAAACAAAATAAACTCATGGGAAAATATTAAAAGTTAACTCACGACAAAATGAAATTAACTCAGGACAAAATAAAAAGTCACGGCAAAATAAAGTTAACAAGACGTTCTGGGACACTGGAAACCAGGCTTAAACAAATTTATCCAAATTTATGCAACTCCACATTTTGACCCTTCAATTTTCTCCAAAACTTTAATAGGTCCACCCTTTCTAGTCATTTATTAATATTCATAGCCCCACCTTTTGCCCCCCGCCCCCCCCATAAATAGAGACTGGTCCCTAACTGGCCTAACTGCAGGAAAAATATGTGCACTTCACAGAACATTTATAATAATTTACAATTTATTACTTTCGCCTCAGGCTGGGTAACCACAACAGAAGTTGTCAATAAGCCCTTTGATGCATGTCAGGCTCGATGCTTGAAATAGAGCCTGTTACTGAAGTCAATAAAAAGTGGACAGTGATTTGGATGCACAAAAATTAAAACAAATCAAAAGGGCGATTGTTAATTACATATCAGTCAATTCCAGCAGTGCCCCCCCCACCCCCCCAAAGGTATTAGCCATTTCTGGGAATGTCCACAAGCCATTTGCAAACGAATTCAATATCTTTTCCAGTGAAATCTGCCAAATCCACCATGACGCAAAACGTCGAAGGCCCAGGGATGGGAACTACTGATATTAACTGATACATTAGATTATCAAAGCTAATTTAAAATATGACAATAAGGGATGCAATATCTCAAAAATAAATATTCCAATTTTCATTAAATGGCCAGGAATTACATACTAAATAATAATAACGGTTATTGACTGTGTTTATAGACAGCAAAGGCAGTAATTAACGTGGCCAAAAGTAGTTAAAGTACAATTACAAGTACAATTACGGAATATCATTACGTAAACAACAATTTGATATTACCTTAAAAAGCAAAGCTATTTATTTCTGACCAATGGGAATTTTACGTACGAATCATATGCATAAATCCACTTTTTATTGACCTCAGTAGTAGCAGGCTTTATTTCAAGCATAGAGCCTGACACGCTAGTTACTTTTAATAACCCATTGAGTTGCATTGCCCCCCCCCCCCTTACTTAATTTCAATATATTGTTTTCGCCATTGTGTTTATACCGTTAACCTCCGATTTTTGTTGGGTTTATACAAGCGGGGGCTTATATACAGGGGGGGGGGCTTACACATGGACAATCTTTTGTGTTAGTGTAATAGATCAAAACAAGTATAGTAAAAGTGATAAACAAGTGTTAAGGCGGATTTCCAGTCCTCGCACTAAGCTCCTCGCAGCGAGCTGCGAGTGCTTGCATCTAAGAAAAATTAACTGTTTAGCATTGTGATTGGATGAAAGTGCTTATGCATGCATTCGCAGCTTCGTGTGAGGACTGGAAATCCGCCTTTAAGCATAGTAATAATAGTGATAAACAATAGTGATAAACAAGTGGGCTTATATTCAGGTGGGCATATATTCGGGTGGGGGGGCTTATATTTGGAATGAGGTGAGCGTTAGTACATGAGGTGGACTTATACACAGTGGGGCTTATATTCGGGGGGCTTATATTCAGAGGTTTACGGTACCCCTTGCAAATTTACCTATAGGGAATCCATTAATTGTGTCTGCAGCCCTTGCACTATTGTCAGAGGCGCCGGAGAATCGATAATAGCGGGGGCAGATATTCATATATTCGTGTTCACAGACTGTAAAAACAATCGATTTCAAAAGAAATTAATTGGGCAGAACACGAATATATGAATATCTGCCCCCCCCC
>CACRXK020018258.1:0-10054 GCA_902702795.2 Paramuricea clavata
CAGTCTTAAATCCGTCTGACCGTGTAGCTCAGTAGGTAGAGCGTCGATGTAGTAATTCGAAGGTCGCGGGTTCGAGACCCAGCCGCGGCAGACAACATCTTTCTGCTTGCGCTGGGTATGGAAATTATATAATACACACTCTAGAACATTTTCACCTTAACATATTACGGAGTGTACAATAACACAACTCAACATATATAAATATATATATATATATATATATATATATATATATATATATATATATATATATATCTCGAATACGCATGCGTACTACATGTCGTAGTTTCAAAGCAGCGTAAAGAGCCATGAACGGACTATGACTTTAGTGTGTCCTGCTCTTAGCAACTGTGGACAGCTGTTTCACCCTTTTGGGGCTCATCAGCACAGTGTAGCTAATGGATGAGCTGCATCTTCAAATATTTATAGGACGACAAAGTAGAATGCGTGTGTGGGACACAAAATATATATATATATATATATATATATATATATATATATATATATATATATATATATATATATATATATATATATATATATATATATATATATATATATATATATAGAACATACGAAGAACATACTTCAGAGGTGTTATTTTGCGCTCGTAGTGTAGATTTACACCAAATCGGTGTTCACACAGCTGCATCTATTTAACACTGAAAAGGTGTATTTTAACACCAAAGTCAGTTTAGGTAACACTAAATCGGTGTCCACACAGCTGCAAGAATTTACACCGATTTCGGTGTTGTGGTAACACTCCCAGATTTACAGTGATATAGCTTCAGGTTAGTGATTACAGTGATATAGCTTCAATTTAGTGCCTGGGGTCAATACCCGCGTGTTTTATATTATGATTGACTGATTGAGCGCTCTTCGCATGCGTGAACAGAATGGGACTGGCCTTCTAGTTTGGCTTCAAGTAGCGTTCGAGTTAGTATCACTTCAATTTTTTTTTTCAGTCCGCCATTTCTTAGCAAGCGTTCTACACCCCCCTGAAAACATATTGAAATTTAATGTTCCAGGGGAGTGAATGCCTTTCTTTTGAGCACTTGCTATTAGAACATGACCGCCAGCTATTTCGGTAAAAAACTATCTTATGTTTTTCCCGCAGAAGTGAGACCTCTGTATGGTACTCTGTGAACGGGGCGTCGCTAGTCCTATTTATAAATGGAGGAAGGTGTAAGTTAATTTTTGACGTTGGTGTTCCACTTCTTGCCCCCCTCCTCCGTAGAGACGGACCTGTGGCTATAAATAACACTACATCTATAAACTCAAAATTAGAATTCCTGCAACCTCGTTCCCAGGGTATTTAGGAGCAAATACCCTGGGTACGAGGTTGGAATTCCTGCAGAATATTATGTATGGCGAAAAATAAATAATTATATATAGCTGTGAAGTTTGTGGTACCCAGCTCAACCTTATTGTCAGTTGCTCAACTTCAGTCACGCAGAGTATATTAAATGCAGAGCTCGTGTGGATACAGAATGGAAGCAGAATAAGCAAGAAAGTTCAAAGCTGTAGCTCAAACGAAAGAACAAGACAGTCGACGTCATCGAAGAAGATAAAAGAGGAACTGGACATTATATACACGCACGATCTTAATTTAGTCTTATACTATTGTAAAAATTCCCTCTGCCCTGTACATAAATAGTACTATTATTTTATATACGATAACTTAATCAAATTTATGTGGCCTTTTTATATACAGTCACCTCCATAGCACGGACATTTTGGAAATTCCGCTGCTGAAAAAAGGAAATTCCACACGCAAACAAGCTGAACGTATTTGAATAAAAGTTAAAATCTCTCCCATCGAGCTTTAGAAATTGGTGCCACTCCAAAGCATTAATAAACGCTATAGATGCATATTTTCATTCATCTTATAACTTTCTCAAAATTCGTGCCTTTTACACGAAAGTTTATGTTTGAGAAGAAAGTAACTTGATCGTCGTCGACTTATCCTACTTCTTAATTCATGGTGATCTGTGCAATCATTGCAAAATACAAATAGATGGCTTTGTGATTTCGCTTTGTGATGATAGATAATTGTTTATCTGCTCGGTAAGTGCTTACTCATCATATACTGTAAATTTCTAACCAAGCATGTACTAGACTCAATAGAAATGACAGAAATTATGATATACTGATATAATTGCAAAGCAATATAGTAGCCAAATACCCAGAATTATCGTATCAAAGCATTCAAAGGTGAAAACTTGAGAATCTATTAAAAGGCATATAGTTAATATGTCATCGCGTAATTGAAATTATTGTATCGTTAGTAAATTGACTTCCTTATACTTCTCTTTTAAGTTCTGTGGAAAACTATATCAGGCCTATATATGGGCAAGGGTTTACCATAATATACCAATATATATATAATTGTATGTAAAATTCCATGCTATATATATATATATATATACAAGGTCTGCTTGGCTGAGCATTTTGTCGTGGGTAAAATATAACAATAATTATATGTAACAATAAAATACAGCAGCTATACCAAAGGTAAAATGGTTTAAATACCAATATACCTGAAACCCCTGACGGGCCTAATAAACTTTTAGAAACCTTTTTTCTTAAAAGATTTTGGGATAGCAATTGAAATTGATAAAAAGAGGCTGACATTGGATGTTGATCTCACGTATATATTTCGAGTTGGTCATGGCACTCATGTGCTTTCGTTTTGTAAAACAATGCACGAATATACACGTCGTATACTCGAAGTACGACCCTTGACCATGCAGAAATTGAATAAATTCCATTCGGTATATGTGATTTATTTCCTTGAACTTGAAGTATTCCTGTTTTAAATTTATCCAGGCTTTCTTTCCTCATACGGACTGTCCTTAGAAAATGAGTTTCGTTTCCGACATCGAGAAATGAATGACATGCACGTTTCATAATAAAGACATAGAAAAGCATGCCAATTCAAACAATTAAGTGTAGAAACATCGAGTTGGAATGGCATGCATGCATGCGAACGTGGACGGGCGGCCTGTGTGTATACACAACACGTAATGTCAATTTTTGTGGAAATAATCAATGTTCGAAAGAAAGTTAGGAAAAGCCAGTTTCATATTAATCTGACACTGCAATCGACCAGTGAATTGGCTCGAGCGGGATTTGAACTCGCATCTTAAGGGTATCTGGACCGCCGCTCTACCCATTGAGCTATCGAGTCAACGGGGATTGGTAGCGAGTCTTATCCAAAATAAGTGCACGAAATATTTTTGTGCCCACTTAACGCTTGTCTTAGAGGACACGTAGTGTTTCAATTCGCTTTCAGAACCATGATCATGGAGAGATACGAAAAATCAGTTTCAAATACCCGAAGATGCGAGTTCAAATCCCGCTCGAGCCGAAGAATTTTTCGCTGGTCGATTGCAGTGTCCAAATAATATGAAACTGGTTTTTCGTATCTCTGAGGATGGTTCTGAGATAGAAACAGAGTTAGGCTTTGCCGGTATGGATACGTAAACGTACTGACTTCGTGATATAGTTGTTAACCATGCAGCAACTACATCAGTTTAGATATATATTTGCACTGTGTCCTGCACATGATTTTTGGCCTTTGACACCACAATAAATTACTAATCCAACTATACGTTTTGAAGTTCTGAACAAGCAACTCTCAGTTTGATATAGCTTCACCCCCGCCACATGATTTATGGATGTATCAAAAAGGAACTTTTAACTTTCTACATGACTTGTATTGGCCCTATAACCGAATAGGCCTGTCCTATTTTTCACAATGGATTACCAAGTATTTGTCAGATGAATTAGAACGTATCCAAAAACGCGCGCAATGCAAATAGTCCCAAACATTAATTACATAGGTAGATAGATTATTTAATCAAATCAAATCACATTGCAGCTATAGATATTTCTATAAGCTGAATTGCGTGAGTTATTACCACTAATGAGAAATTACAAATATTAAAAATAAGTACAGGTGAGATTAAAAGGTTAAAAGATATACATAGCTTCAGGTTAATTTAGTGTCTGAGGTCAAGACCCGCGTGTTTTATATCATGATTGACAAACTTAACCCCTGACCGGGCCTAATAGACTTTTACAAACATTTTTTTTATGACACCTTGTGCTTATTTTTTTCAGTCCGCCATGTTCTTAGCAAGCGCTCTCAAGAGAGGTCGTCACCCCCCTGAAAACATATTGAAAATTAATGTTCCAGGGGAATGAATGCCTTTCTTTTGGGCACTTGCTAAGAACATGACCTCCAGCTATTTCGGTAAAAACTATCTTATGTTAGTCAGTAGCTCAACTTTAGTCACGCGGAGTATATTAAATGCAGAGCTCGTGTGGATACAGAATGGAAGCAGAATAAGCAAGAAAGTTTAAAGCAGAAGCCCAAACGAAAGAACAAGACATTCGACGTCATCGAAGAAGATAAAAGAGGAACTGGACATTATATACACGCACGATCTTAATTTAGTCTTTCTATTGTAAAAATTCCGTCCCCTTGCATGTGCATAAATAGTACTACAATTTTATATATGACAACTTAATCAAATTTATGTGGCCTTTTTATATACAGTCACCTAGCTCCATAACACGGACATTTTGGAAATTCCGCTGCTTAAAAAAGGAAATTCCACACGCTAACAAGCTGAACGTATTTGAATAAAACTTAAAATCTCTCCCACCGAGCTTTAGAACTTGGTCGCACTGACGCACGCCAAAGCATGAATAAACGCTATAGATGCACATTTTCATTCATCTTATAACTTTTTCAAAATTCGTGACTTTTACACGAAAGTTTATGTTTGAGAAGAAAGTAATTTGATCGTCGTCAACTTATCCTATTTCCTATTGTCTGGGGTCAAGACCCGCGTGTTTTATATCATGACTGACTGATTGAGCGCTCTTCGCATGCGTGAAAAGAATGGGATTGGCCTTCAAGAGTGGCTTCAAGTAGCGTTCCAGTTAGTATTCATTTCAATTATTTTTTCAGTCCGCCATGTTCTTAGCAAGCGCTCTAAGGAGGGGTCGTCACCCCCCTGAAAACATATTGAAATTTAATGTTCCAGAAAAGTGAATGCGTTTCTTTTGGGCACTTGCTATTAGGGAGCGGTCATTATTTATGGCAGGGGGTGGCACCGAAGAGAAAAGGGTTGGCTAAACGAAATTTTGAGTACGTAAAAGGTTGGGTAAATGGAAAACAAAACAACTCAAGGGTTGGGTAATGAGATTTTATTGTCATTTCCAAAGCATGACTCACTGGAAAATATTGGAGACTAAAAAGCAATGTTAACAGTCACATGTCAATACAATATGTAAACCAATCAATCATGCAGAGTCAATATCTTGATCATTTTCCGATTTGTTGGGATCGAGACAAATGGTGTCTCCAAAGAAAGTACATGTACAGACAACATGTACATGCAACTTTAGACTGCAGAAAATTTCACAATCCGTTATCAAACTCATGTCACAGAAGTGGTAAAGGACATGTTTGACAACTGAATGGTACCTTTTGTACAGTTTTTGGCCAGGGGTGGGTATTTATTTAATTGATATTGGAGGTTGGGTAATCAATTTTTTTACTTTTTAATGGTTGGGTCAGCAAAACTTTTCCCACGAAAAACATTTCTCTTCGGTGGCAGCCCCCCCCACCCCCACCATAAATAATGACCGGTCGATATGTAGAACATGACTGCTAGCTATTTCGGTAAAAACCTATCTTATGTTTTTCCCTGTTTAGTCTTATACTATGGTACTCTGTGAAAGGGGCGTCGCTAGCCCTATTTAAATAAAGGGGGTGTAAGTTATTGTTTGACGTTGGTGTTCAACCTCCCCCCCTAGCGACGGACCTGTGGCTATAAATAACACTACGAAGTTTGAGGTACCCAGCTCAACCTTATAGTCGGTAGCACAACTTTAGTCACGCAGAGTATATTAAATGCAGAGAATGGAAGCAGAATTAACAAGAAAGTTCAAAGCTGAAGCCCAAACGAAAGAACAAGACAGTCGACGCCATCGAAGAAGATAAAAGAGGAACTGGACATTATATTACTGCACTATCTTAATTTAGTCTTACACTATTGTAAAAATTCCGTCCCCTTGTGCATAAATATAGTACTATTATTTTATATACGACAACTTAATCAAATTTATCTGACCTTTTTATATACAGTCACCTCCATAACACGGACATTTTGAAAATTCCGCTGCTTAAAAAAGGAAATTCCACACGCTAACAAGCTGAACGTATTTGAATAAAAGTTAAAATCTCTCCCACCGAGCTTTAGAACTTGATCGCACTCCAAAGCATTAATCAACGCTATGTAGATGCATATTTTCATTCATATTATAACTTTCTCAAAATTCGTGACTTTTACACAAAAGATTATGTTTGAGAAGAAAGTAATTTGATCGTCGTCAACTTATCCTACTTCTTAATTGGTGATCTGCGCAATCATTGCAAAATACAAATAGGTGGCTTGTGATTTCGCTTTGTGATGATAGATAATTGTTTATTTGCTCGGTAAGTGCTTTCTCATCATATACTGTAAATTTCTAACCAAGCCTGTACTAGACTGAATAGAAATGACAGAAATTATGATATACTGATACGATTGCAAAGCAATATAGTAGCCAAATACCCAGAATTATCGTATCGAAGGTGAAAACTTGAGAATCTATTAAAAGGCATATAGTTAATATGTCGCGGAATTGAAATTATTGTATCATTCGTTAGTAAGTTGAGTGACTTCCTTATACTTCTCTTTTAAGTTCTGTGGAAATCTATCAGGCCTATACATGGCAAGGGTTTACCAGGTAGTAGTAATAGTAGAATGAAGTTGAAAAAAAAAGGGGGAGTGTGAACCTGTTTCATTTAATTGGAGCTTTGAATGGAAAACGAAAGTACTGCGGGCGCAGAAGTGCGAATCCGCTGACTGTACGGACGGGGGGTAAAATTTGAAGGGGGCGGTCCTTATTTTAAGCAAGTTAGCGTCGTAGTTTGATTGACAGTTCGCGCGACGGGTGGTGTCGCGCGCGCGTATCCGTGACGTAGCTCCTCACCCAAAGCCGTGGTCGACCGAACTGAAGTGTAGCGTTTGAATCTCGCGCCTTTGTAGACGCGTGTGGGTGTTTCCGCTTGTGTGTCTTTTCCTTTTCGCGTGTTTCCGTTTTAAATTTTTATTTTCCTTTTTTCCATATTTATTATTTTTTGACCTATCGTACACACATACACAATGTGTTTGCGTGATGAGGAGGAGGGGTTGTTTTCAACATTGTTGTGGCTTTTCCTATTGGTGATTGCTATACCGTTTTATATTATATTTTTCATCATTATTGCTATACGATATTTTTTAAAAAAGGTAAGATAGACGATAATTTACTTCTAGTTTGTAAAAACGCGAAGCAAAAGATCGTCTAGTTTAGCAATTTTAATTATTTTTTTTACTATTTTAATTATTTTTTTCTTCTTTTTCCTTGAGAAAAAATAGTAAATAAAGCTGCGGATTGGAATAGGAGTGAAAAATCTCTCCCATTCCAATCCCCAAATTTATTGTACTAAAATTTATTTCTTCTTCTTTTTCTTCTTTTTTACAGTTACAATATACATGTGTAAGCAAAACAATTGTTATAAAAAAATTTTATTTTAAAACATTTTACATATTTTTTAATTTTTTCTAAAATGTTTTGTAAAATGTTTATTCAACTTGTGGCAATTTGACATAGAAACATACAGCTTCGGCCATAGACGTATAGACAGCAGCATACGGTTTTTCTTTTCCATCGGGACGCATATCTAATATCGTGATTTTCCATAGTGTCGACGCAATATCGGTATCACATATGATGGTTTTGTCGTCGATACCTGCCTCGATGGGCTTTGGTTTTTCTTTCCATTCGCCATTGAGAATACGGTGAAAAAAACCGATTGCTTTTTCCCAATTATCACTGATCAATTGCTTGTGTTTCCGGTTGTAGGTGTCGAAGTCCATACAGTTGTTGTTCTCGGCACGTAATTGCTTGGTGGTCAATTCAGCGAGAACATGTAAGAACAATTCTTTTTGATCATCAATACTACCCGTCCAGTGATCTGGTTTTTTACACACTCTATAATATAAATGTTGTAGTAGTTTTAAAATTTATGTAATGTATTAAATTTTAACTCGAAACGAAAAAAAGACTTACTTCCTTTCACTTGGGTCGATGTCTTTCTCCTTCAGTGTCTTTTGATTTTGTTCTATTTCCTTCGTTATTTCCCTCAGTGTCTTTTGATCTTGTTCTATTTCCTTCGTTATTTCCCTTTGTTTTTCAATTTCCATTTTTTAGTTATGATATACCACCCTGCTAAAATAAGCTAGGTGAACAAAAAATTAAGATTTAGTTTAGTTGTCAACTTTCCCGTGGATCAACTCGTCTATTTCGAACAGGTAAGCGCTACTTGAAAAATTATTAGTATAGACCTGTGCTATTTATAAGGTTTTTTCTATTAAGTTTTTTCTATTTAGAAGGTATTGTTTGAAGGAAACGATATGGAATTTACAAAATATTGGTATGTCCAAATAAGGTTGTATGTTTTAGGGTTGTATGTTTTGGGGTTGTATGTATGAAATAGGTTTTGTTCAAATATGGTTGCTGTGGTCACAGTATTTATAATTATGAAATAATACAGATTGTTTATATAATGTGCTCTATAATAGTGATATGGGTTGCTGTGGTCACAGTATTTATAATATTTGACTTGTTGATAGTCTCGAATTTTATTGTGTTTGATAATGTTACAAATGGCGGGTTGTGGTAAGGGTTGTACATGCAATGTGTGTATGGAAAAAAGAGAGGCGTTTAAGGATGTCTTTGCACCGCTTGACGAATTTTGTAAAGTGGTGGGAATTTTATGGAAGATATAAATGCTAAAATGTACCAGACCTTGGAGGGCTTGCAAGCGGTAGAACGTTCTGTTAGTGATTGTCAAAAATCTGTTGATGCTTTAAGGTATGACCATATAAGGAGGGGTAAATATATTTTTAAAAGGAGCACTGAATTTTTATATCATCATTCATGTTTCAACATATCGTTGAAATGTCTAGTGTAAAAAAGGGTGCAACCAAGGACTGTTGCATTGTTACACCTGTGATGGTATCGACTGTTAGGAGAGCTTATTATATGAATAATACAGATTATATATATAATGTTGTCTATAACGGTGACATGGTCCACAAACACGATTGTTTGAATGATGTTGTGAAAAAGCAGTTGTTTATTGTGATACCGCATACGGGTTATACCAGTTGGGGTCTATTGAGACCGAGACGATGTATTTGTGTTCGCGGGTAAGAAAGAAATATTTTTTAAAAAAGGGTGTTTTGTTCAGAAAATAAATTATATTTTTTATTTTTATAGACTTGCTGATCCTGATAAGACCTCTGACTATATATTTGAAGTTCCAGAGGATGAATATTTAAGGGCTGCAGAAAACCCCAATGAAACGGTAGCTTTTTGTGAGTTACGAAACGTAACAAAACCCAAGAAAGATCTCAAGATTGTCGACCCATTAAGCCAGCAAGCATAATTGAGAAGGACGGGGAATAATGTCCGAAATAGCTGTTGAGAAAGGACAGGAATTTAATAGTTCATTAGAATATTTTTTTGATTGTAGAAAGAAACATTATGGCACGAATTTGATAACTTTTTATTATAAAGATAAAATTTATACGAATATTAAATATGTATTTTATGTTGAAAATAGAACGTTATTACGAAAAATAATTTTTATGGATAGTGTACTTCCTGTAGGTATATTTTATTGTAGCCCCTATACTAAAAAATGTTTAAATAAATTTAATTACTTCACAATGTGTAAAGAAGGTTTTCGTTTAGCACGTGTGGATTTTGGGGATCTACCCATACTAGAGGATTTTGCAGCTGATAGAAAATTTATACGCTGTTTTAATAGGGTCGTACGTAAGGGGGTTATTGTGGATAAAGTCGAGTATATCTTAAAACGAACTGGTGTGTTAGTATCACCATATATAATTGAGTTAGTAATACAGAATGTAAAAACACACAA
>CACRXK020018259.1:0-10054 GCA_902702795.2 Paramuricea clavata
TCCCCCCCCCCCCCTTCCAACAGATGTTTGGTCATGCATGTACAAAGATTACCATTATTCGCGAGGCTTACTATTTATAATCAGACAGCTGCAGTGTGAGGGAGATGCAACTGTCTGAAAAATATAAATAGAACAACCATGTTTTGCTTGAAAGCCCTTCGTTGGGAAGCTGAAGGCTTTGTATTCATTTGTAGAAACCAGAGTAGCAAGCAAAAACAGAGTTAGAAAATTATGATACTCACTTAATTGTTTTATATTTTTCATTTTCTAACTGTATGAAATATTTAAGGTAAAACGGAACTTGAAATTTTACTTTTTAGAAGATATGGTACTTTTATAGGAAAAATAGCAATAATTTGAATAAGAAAACCTGGCTGTAAAGTGGCATTTAGATACAATTTGAAGCAGTACAACTTGTGTAGTACAGGATGTTTGAGAAAAAACCTTATCTGAAATTCAAATCCCCCCTAACATTGATAGGTGCATTACCATCAGTTGAACTATCATCAAATGGTTCTTATTGTGGGTCAGAATCATCAAGATCTTAGCTATTTTCATCACTGTTTTCTTCCATAATATCATTATCTGTCCTAAATATTTGTGTATAAAACTTAAGAGCTTTAACTCATTAATGCCCAATGCACCCTGAGATTGACATGTGGGTAACGGACAATGCGCCCTCAAATGACACCTCAACTTGCGGGCATGATATTTGAGCACGTGTTTATCGGGTTGCCTTGCAACGGATACAAAAATAGAACGTGAAATTCGAGCTTTTCCACGGTGTATCATGCAAGAAAATTGGTCAGAAACTCGCAAAGTTTTTCAAGTTTAAAACCTTAGTTTTTTCAAAAATAATTAATAATGGAGATATTGTTGCAAAGAAGGATTTTACAGCAAGTTTTAAAAGCGAAAAAAGAAGAGGTTTTCGGATGATATACAACGAAAATTTGGCATGAAAGGAAAGCGAATGTATTGACGTTTTGGGCCAAATTTTTCTGTGAACCTTGCGCAAGATTTTCAGCCAAAAAGATGAGGATTTCTCCAAACTTTATTAAAAATAGTAGTCGGAAATCACAAGAAAGATGAACACGGGACACAAGTGAGCAGATACGATTTTTTAAAGGGTATTTTTCAGTAGAAATATGCGATCAAACACTCACAAAATTCGACCGCATTAATGTTGGTTGAATCTAGTTTAAAGTTATCTTTTTAGATGAACTGTTTATGCAAATTTGGGCACAATTTCGACTGTTTTCGTGACCCCATTGTTGGTCTTCTTGTTCAAGTTGTTATTTTAGCTAAAGTATGTTTCTTTCGACCTTTTTGGCAAGAATACTTTGAGTATTAAATTACACTAAATAAGTAGGATATTCCAAAGTCGCTGTTATATCTATTTTCATCAATTTAGTCTTAAAATGACAACTTGTTTCAGACATATTGTGGTTTAAAATAAGTGTATTGAATAAACGCGCTTGCTTGCCACGTGCAAATTCTCAAAAACTCCGCACTTGAGTTGTAGAGCTTTCAAAATGCTTTTTTACTGGTTTTTATATCCCCTATAAAGCTTTAAATCGATAAAGCAGATAATAATGTTGATGAAACATCATTTTCTAGTAACTACACATTGAATCAGAAGAAAAAGTTATCAAAATAGGTCGCAACCAGCCTAGTCCCAGGCTTCTCTCTCTCTCTATTCGCTGCTTTGATATATTTAAATAAGTCTTAAAAGTTTTATGCCTGGGTGTGCTGTGCGGAACGCTTCAGCGAGAGAGCCTAGCAGATTTCGGTTAAAATGGTCCCTGATTTTAAAAAGTGGTCCCTGGTCTGGTTACCAAGCATACCGCATTTGTAAATAGAAAATGTTATGGAAATTTCCTTTGCATTTGTAATTAAGTCATTAGTTTTGCTCTAATCTGTCGGAACAATGAAATAGGCTACGTTTCACTACCATACAGTCAGAATGGAATAACGGGCCGGCTAAATATGACTTGTGTTTACTAAAATATAAAGCCATATTAAATGCTATCTAGAAGCTTGAAAATTATGCCGAGTCTCCAACTAAAAATGTTTTGACAACACAGTCAAGTCAGGCAAATGTTTCCAATCTCCTCAGCTACATAAACCTGTCAAGTAGAAAGCGTAGTTCAATAAGTTGTGTATACCAGTATGGTCTAGTGACTAGTGTTGATCACAACTTGCGAGTATATAAATAACATCAGGGATTATACGACCATTGCTCAGACTCAGTATCGTAAATTTGTATATAAATTTTAACTGAGCACATTTTTAATACAGTTTGAATTTGGTTATGTAGACATCCAACATGATCAACGAACATTGTCGTATTTACAATGTTATTTGTATATATAAATTTTCCGCCATATTAAAAATACTGAAATCTGCTAGGCGTTCTGAAGCACCTTTAGCGGTGACGTCACACCTAGGTCCTAGTCTCGTACTACATCTCCCGCTTGCTTTAGAACGACTGGGACTAGGCTGGGTTGCAACGGTTGTTTGGCAAAATGTCGCTTCTCTCTGAAATGGCTTCCTTTGCGGGAAGCCATGAAATTGAAGTCCTAACAAAAACTAACCGTAGCAGTTCTTTTGGGCCCATTGCTCACTTATTTATCATGAAATCGCTTCACTAGAATATTTTTAATACTGTCTATGGAAAACTTTGTAATTTTCTGAACTAAAAGTTTATGGTTTCGAGGTGTTTATTTAATAAAATAGCACGCGCGACAAAATGGCACTTTTGTGGTTTCTCACATCTGACAAACAACCAAAGATGAAAGTCCTTATTTCACCTTTTTATAGCTATGTGGAATACCTGAATATTAGGTTATCTTTTTCATGTGAGTATATAGATAACATTTCTACACAATAGTCCTTATGACGGCTTATTTCAAAAAAAAAAAAAGCGATTGTTTTTCAGAGCCAGACTTCAACATTGCAGCCTACATTGGCGCGCAAAATAATTTTGGCTAAAAACCGTTGCTTTTCCAACAAAAACATGAGAAAATTGAGCTAAAAGTCTTTCCTGATGTATGTTTAAAATGTTTTTCTTTTTATGGTGTTTTTCAGTGCTTTCAGTAGAGAGGTTAATAGCTTATGGTTTTGTCACCACAATTTGCCTTGGAAAATGTCAGCTGTCACTATCTGTGTTAAAAACACCTCAGAAACTTCCTATTTTCTCACCTTCCCATCCTTGGTTTATATTGAAAATAAGTAGATTCTAGTACCATATGTCCTTATAAATATATTTGAAGTAATTAAAAACTTGAAAGATGTACAAGCACTGTGTTTTGGCTTGCACACTTTGTTGAATTTGAACACTTAGTTGCTGTTCTAAATTTCATGCTGTAAACATTTTGCCCAAAAAAGCAAAGGAGTATATTTTATAATTTTTGATAATTTTCTAATTCATATCCCAATAGATGAAAATTGGTTATAAAATAGATATGTACTAATTTAGTGAATTTTTTTTTTTTGTTTTTATATAAATTTATGGAGATATTGCCCCTTTAGGTGAATAGTGACATGAAAAACAAAATGTCACTGCTTTACAAATAAAAATTTTCATTGAAAAAACTAATGATATATACAGGGTGTATAAAAAAAACGGAGTCCAACTTTTGTGCTTAATAACTTTCGGACTGCTACTTCTAATAAAACGGTTTTAGGCTTATTTTAAAGCCTGTTCATTTATCTTTCGACCAAATGGTCATCCGTGTCTTTAGTGCAAGTACAGCAGAAAATTTAGTAAAGCCTATCATGTTGAGATGCCGCTTAATTATACAAATTTACTGTGTTATTCCATAGTCTGTTGCAATGTTTGAATTTTCTTGTTCAAACTTTAATGTTCTTGTTGCCACATCAGAAAAACTAGTAAAAACTTGTTAAAAACATTCTAAAAGAGATTAGGTTGTTTTATTTATTTCAAAATCCTAAATTATTTCCAGAAATCATCAAAACAATCTTATGTCCATGCATCGTCCGAACTAACGCTATCGAATCGGGCGCAATGTAAACATAAATTAGCAAGTTGACGGCAAGCTAAAACACGCTTCAGCTGGGAATATAAACGCATTTGAAGTCAGCAAGTGAATTTAAAATAGTGTATTGGAAGCCTTTATTACTTAGTTTTTACAAGCTATTGCCAAAATGCCTCAATTTGCTCGTTTTGTTGACAAAATAAGTTATTTTCATCAAGCACCGATGTGTTATTGCATCTCAAATTTTTGACTCTCCAATTGCAATCACTTAAAATACTATTATTCATGAACTACTGGATTAAATTTACGAAACAACCCATAGTTGGAAAGCTGAATATGTCTACGCTTTAAAACAAATGTAAACCTGAACGTTTTACTCTAATATTCGTTTCGAAATTTATATTTGAAGCGAGGACTCCGTTTTTTATGATACACCCTGTATAGGTATGCAAGTTCATTTAAACTAAATTTGGTCAATCATATATCAATAATATTTGGTTGAAAAGACCAGATTTTTTCATGCAACTGTTTCTGAGATATTGCCATTTTGGTGAAAGATTCAATCACATATTCGCCATTTTGCTTGTCCACTTTGGGGGTAGAAACATTGTAACAGCTTGCATGTTAATGAGTTAATTAATCATTCAATCTCCTTCACCCAACCAGTCACAAACAAGAGTTCAAGAAAAACAACCAATCAGAATCAAAAAAGTTAAATAATTTGTTGAATTATTTATTTTACAAATGCTGAATACTTGCAGTTTTTGGGACATAATTAGTTACTTACAGGGTCATGTGCATGTTCATTCTTTGCAACAACAACTGATGGGGGACAAGTAAATAAAGACAATAAAAGTGTAGAAAAGTGATAAATCTTTTCAGAGCGAGCCACAAGGACAGGGTGCTGGAGCTAATGGGACTTTTCATTCAGCCAGAGTTGGTATGTTGTTATTTCGGCTCTGGCTGAAATGACAAAATAACTAGCACATGACTAGCACATGACAAGAAAGTGCAGAAAACAGTATCTACAACTGCAGCGTTTCACGTTTCATTGAAAGGCTCTGGAGAGTGAATTAGGTGACACAGCAAATCGGGGGCAAAGGCCTACTAGCATGGTGGCATGCCTCCCGGAAAATTTTGAAATTTTAAACCTTGCAAACACCATTTACTGACATTTCAGAGATAAAAAAATACCATACAACTGAATCAATCTGTTGTTTTTTTTTAGAATAAATTGCTACATTTTAAGGCATTGTGTTACTAAAAGTCACATTTAAAAATTTTAATCATTTTCGTATTTTGAAAAACGTTCTAGCCATACATTTGAGACTGGTGCAACAAGAGCAATCTTTGCTATTGCCACAAGGTTGAATAAATTCTTCCTGGAACCAACCCAAAACCTGACAAAGTACCCATTATGTTGATGTATACTTCAAATTCAGTTTATTTGCAATGACCTGGTCTTTGAAATGAAGCGATTTCTTCCCAAGCTCTATCAGTTCGAATTTGAGAGATTGCCATTCACAAAGAAGTTTCACTTGATCTTGTAAATTCAAATTTTCAGAATAAATTCAGATTCAAATAAATGGTTCTGCAGAACTGATCGATTTCTTTATCACCATAAAACTGAAATAACATGGATTCTGGATCAGGAGGAAGCTGCTCAACATTGAAAATAGAGAATGCATCCAGAACATTAACAGAAATTGTGGGAAATCTGTTGTCAACATTGGTGATTATCGCGGAGATGTAATTGTCAATGTTAGTATGAATCCATGAAGACATGGTCAAATCACAGCCTTCGAGTCGATCAACCAGGTCTTTCTTCAGCTCAGATATAACAGTCCTTCTTGCCAATTTGGCTGATGTTGGATTTCAGCTTGCTTATTCTCGGAATGATCCTGGAGAAGTTAATAGTCCCTTCCCTAATCCTGTTATCACAATTATTCTTATCTATTCTATTCTAGCTTGTTTTAGTGCTATTCTGCTTCTTGTGGGCGGTGGTTTTAACACAAAATGTGCAATCATATCTGGTCTAATTTGTGATTCGTATAAACTTTATGACGGCAACAATAAACTGAAAGCAATATGGTAGGGTAGTTCATTAGATTGAAATTTAATCCACCCATATTGATATATTAAATCTACATAAAGTTGTTTGACACCTACGATTGATGTCTGTACGTACTTTGCTACAATGCTATATTAGTTTAATTCATTGAGATGCATTTTATCAATCTCTGATTTATGCACTGTTATTGTCAAGTTCTATATCTTTTTTGCTATTAATATTCTAGTTTCGCTCAAAATGAGTATCATGCGTGTTTGGGAATTTCAAATTATTCAGGGTTATTTGAAATTATTCAAGGGTTATTTGAAATTATTCAAGGGTTATTTGTTTCTTTGGCTATAGCAAAATGTGATGAAGACCCGGAAAATTCTCTACAAAATCCGCTAAAGCACCGGAGAAATTCGCCGCTGCAACTGCACATATTTGTCAGGAATATCTTAGCAATTTTTTAAAAATATTGTCGTACTCTGGATTTAGCTTTCATAAACTACTAAAATATTGTGTTAAAAGATGTAAAAATATATATTGCTTATTATAAGTAATAGCATGGCTTTTCGGGAGATTAGTGATTAAATGGCCCCGTAACCCGAGGCAGGTTTGCGGAATTCCCGAGGGCGAAGCCCGAGGGAATTCTGCAAACCTGCCGAGGGTAAGGGGTCATTTAATCACTAATCTCCCGAAAAGCCATGCTATTAGTTTGTAATAGCATAGTTGCGCTCCCATTTTTAAAAATGGACAAACATGCCCTACTTGGAATCAGCGTATTTAAGCTAAAACATTTGCTTCATTGCTTGTGGGATGTAAAAGCTTGTTGCACATGCACGCTTTTTACGCTTTAATCGGTTACGCATGCGCAATCTATCATTTAACGTACCACAACAAAAACGCTAAATATATTAGTATAAAATTGGAGACTGCACGTGCGTAATTTAAATGATGCAGCAACTCAGGGATTGGATGATAGACTATTGACGGCTCTGAGCTAACTGTTGCTGTTCTTTGCACGATTATATGCGTGAGGCACTTGCCTAATGCGTAGTCGTCAGGGAGACAAAGGTGTGACCCTTGGTAATGGGCGATTAGTTCTAATCGCCCGCTCTAGCAGGCGATTAGTTAGTAATGGTACCTGTTGAAACAAAAGAAATCCGGGCAACTATGCTATTATTGGATTTATTGTACATTGTACCCGGTTAGATTCTAATCTTCATTTACCGTGTAAAGTGAGAACCGGCAAAACTGGAGCTGGAGATTTTAGAATCAGCTGGAGCTGAAAAACCGGATTTTACACACCCTTACGAGTCACAAATAATGACCTTTTTTGTTTGGAAAAACCAGACCAGTGGACTAGTCTCAGAAGCTAATCATTCCATGCTCACACACGATTAGATGCCAAATGGCAAAGGAGTGAACAAGACTTATTAAGTACCTGTGCCATAGTCGCACGGGCGCGCCTTCCTGTTAAGAACAGTAAAATGAAGATGGTAATTAATTCTGGGCTGCTTATAGCGTTGCCCTGGCAAATATTCTTGTTGCTTTTGCGATGTAATTGCTAATGGTACCGTGTAATATTTGGTGTTGATGCCGTAGAATTATGGTGTGAAGGCATGTGATCTGAGGACGTGGGCGATCGCATCCTCCATAGTCGCACATCGCCTTCCTGTTTAACTCTTTTTCACCACGCCCCAGTTCGATCGTTCAGCACTGAACGATGGCTTTGCATGTTCATATCTTCGGTTCTGTGCATACGATGGAGACAAAAATACCACTGTTAGAACCGCTGTTTCACAATCTCATGTCAGACCTAATTTTGTTTGTCTACGATACAACGCGAGCGATTTATAATTTTTTAAATTGTTAGGATACATGTTTTCAAAAATACGTACCGGATGTTCAACACAACAAACATATCCTGAACTTTGTCGGACTATATCTTCGCTCGAATGAAAGCTATCAAGACAGAAACACCGCCATTAGAATCCTCGTATCGCAATCTGTTGATGTCTTGAATTTCGTAAGATTATGACATAAACAACACATTTTATGGGCATTTTCGGAAATGCACATGCATTCGTGACGCGTCGTAAATCCTTCGGCAATCTTCGGAGCCTAAATTCGCCGGGTACTTTTCACCCCACGGTCTAAAAACCCTCGGCAATCGATTCCCCATGATGTAATCCCCCAGTATCGTGAATTTCATTGGTTTATGGCAAGATCCGCGCCTTATATGGCATTTTTTACATTATAAGTGATGCGCGCACCAACGGCTCGCTGCCGTCTTTGATATTTTTAAAAATACAAGATGGCATTAAATATCGACGATGTCTTAAATGCGATAAGTAACGAAAATTTTGATTTCGATGCTCCTGGAATACAATCAGATGAAGAAGAATACTTGGACAGACGTTTGACGATGTCAGATAGCGACTCAAGGCAAGTATTTACATGTTTTTAGCGAACAGATGTTTTCATGTCATGGTCGAAGGATTAAATTTACATTCGACACAACGTGAACTTTGACGCACATTTGCCATAAGAATTTGGTCTGTAATCTAAGATCTGATACGAAATATAACAAATATACAAACAATCGATATAATAAGGCATTTATTTGAGAGTTCTGTTATTTATATTGCCACAAAAATCAAAGGTTTGAACCGATATCAAAATGTGTGAGTGTCGTGTTGCACACATGGCATAAGTGGGCATTTAAAAAATTAATTTATGCATTTTTGTTTATATGAAGTAAGATAATACCATGTATCAGTATGTTTATAGTGTTTTATTTTTTTATAGTGATGAAGAACCTGTTGATGAAGATGATGATGATTTTGAAGTAGATGACGAGGATCCGGATTGGGCGGAGGATGGTGATTTAGGGGAGGGTAGTGGTGGAAGGGGCCGATCCCCAATTAGGAGACGGGCAGACTCCCCTAATGGTACTTCTGGCAATAGGGGAAGGGGCAGTAGGGCCAGGGGTGGTAGGGCCAGGGGCGGTAGGGCCAGGGGTGGTAGGGCCAGGGGTGGAAGGGCTAGGGATACCAGGGCCGACAACAGTAGTAGTAAATCTTATGATGATGCGGACATTAGGAATACCCTCCCTCCCTTTCAACCAAGCCGTCCGCCAGGAATTCATTTTGATAGGCATGTCTTGCGGGGAGGAATGACAACTGAATTAGAATTTTTTCGTCTCTTCTTCACCACTGAGATGATAAAATCAGTTGTTGCCCACACCAACAGCTACGCATTCATGAGACTTGTAGCTGGGGGGTTCACCACATACACCACTGGGGAGGGGGCCTGGAAAACAACCACTGAAGATGAAATAAATCATTTAATTGCTATTTTGATTTATTTTGGTCTGGTACGTGTAGACACAGCACTTGAAAAGTATTGGAGCACAAAGACCCTTTACCACGGTCTCTGGGCAAGGAAAATACTTTCCCGTAAACGTTATAAAGCCCTTATGGCATTCCTGCATGTGGTAGATCCCGCCGAAGAGATTGCTAGCAATAAACTGCGCAAGGTTGAGGAGTTTCTGGCATCATTCAAAGAGCGATGCCGTATGTTATACCAACCGTACCAGAATATTGCTGTAGATGAACGCATGGTTAAGTCTAAACATAGGTCGGGCATTAGGCAATACATGAAGAATAAGCCTACAAAATGGGGGATAAAGCTTTGGGTATTGGCAGGTAGTTCAAATGGGTATACAATTGATTTCAATGTTTACATAGGTAAGTCACAGCATGAAGCACCGTCGCAGAATGGCCTTGGTTATGATGTGGTGATGAAGTTGGTGAATCCATATTTGGGGCAAGGGTATCATGTATATTTTGATAATTTTTTTTCATCCCCTAAGTTAGTCCAAGATTTGTTCATGAATGGGACCCCATCATCAGGCACATGTAAAACTAACAGGGAGGGTTTCCCTAAATGCATGAAGGATGTGAAGGTGTGGGCGAGGAAGTTGGAGCGAGGTAGCATG
>CACRXK020018261.1:0-10052 GCA_902702795.2 Paramuricea clavata
AAATGGAACAAAACCTCTGAAAACAGCAGTTGTAGTTCTAATTATTTTGGTAAATTTAGTAACAAATATAATCCCTAAACAGCTCATCGCTTTGTATATTAGCGCTATTAAAAGTAGACAATATTGAACAGTCCCAGCTAGCACAATTACGTTGTGCCAACGTTGTACGAACGTTCGTCGAACGTGGAGATAACGTTGGTATTATAAGTTGTAGTAACGTTATTTTGTGAACTCGCAGGAACGTGGTGACAACGTCAGGATTAACGTTAGAACACGACGTTGGTTCAACGTTCTTACAACGTTTACGTCAGGATTAACGTTAGAACACGACGTTGGTTCAACGTTCTTACAACGTTTGATTAACGTCCAGAAAACGTTGAAAATTAACGTTGTAGTAACGTTATTTTGTGAACTCGCAGGAACGTTGCGACAACGTTAGGATCAACGTCAGAACAATTAACTAAAGTCTTTGATTTAATCATTTTATTTAAGGAAAGAGCTTCATTTACAAATAATGTAGGCTAAAAATACTGATCCAATTTATAATTTGGATGAATATTGACAATAATATTTAATTCAGTATAGTATATGAACAAGCTTTCGTTGGTAGGGATGCAACTATACCTGAACATTCCTGAACAATCTTGTATGACGGAACTTTTTCTAGGCCGCATTTTAGTAATAGACGTACGCAATACTGTGCTTGAATAATAGTCTGTAGTTTAAATTACAGAATTACCTGAACAATATAAGGAAAATTTCGACGTTTCGAGTGAAGACCCTCGATCCAGAGTAAATACGTTGCTACGAAGGGCCTTCGCTCGAAACGTCGTAATTCTTCTAGTTCTCGTTATATGTAGTTTGAGATAGTTGCATCCCCATCTACACTGGCACAGACAGCTTCAATATTTAATACAGTATACTAATTAGTCATTCTTGGATTTCATTGACAAATGAACGAGTACTTCTGAAATATATCTTCGATTCAAGAGAGGCGCTGTAAAATGTAAATTAATATGGCGTCAAACAAACATGCAGACACATATCAAAATAAATATATTTTGCTCGCCTTTTTTCCCTACATGAGATAGACACATGGAAGTTTCAAATGTTACAGATAGAATATATATACTTACATCGTAAACAAAACGAACGAGCGAGTTCTTCTGAAATATACAGCAGCTTCGATGAGATTACAGAGTCAGCATACATTTCAGTTGCGTCGCAAGCCAAGAACAATGGTGTAATCTTTTCAATTTGCCCGCGGCGCAAACACTTTACGTATATATGGTCAGAATTACCATATTTGGCGAGTTGTTGATAAGCTGCCAAATACAAAGGCCTACTGTCTGGCTCGAAATCAGTTGGATAAAACGTTTTCAGGACAAAATTTCCAGTAAGAACTAACCAACGCGACGTTCCTCGCGATTCCTGCAGCTGAATAGGCATACGAAGTCATATGGCCTGATGCGGTTTTATACCTATAATTTAACTGTCAGGTTCAATAATAGAAGACATATGTTTAATTTTTTTAGAACGTTGCGAAAATATCAAATCTTAACGTCAAGACGACGTTGTTTACGACGTTGTTTTGATGTCATATCCAAACGTTACACATTAACGTTGCTACAACGTTAAAATCTAACATTGCCATGAAGATATCGTATGACATCCTGGAACGTTGCGAAAATATCAAATCTTAACGTCAGGACGACGTTGTCTACGACGTTGTTTTGATGTCACGGCCAAACGTTACACATTAACGTTGCTACAACGTTGAAATCTAACATTGCTAAGAAGGTGTCGCATGACATCCTGGAACGTTAAATTTCAACGTTCAACCAACGTTTACACCACGTGCTTTTATTCCGGATAGAAAAGTAATGTTGTGTGAACGTCGTGTGAAAGTTAAGTTAGATCTAACTTTGCAACAACCTTTTACCAACGTTGTAATAACGTTATGTGCTAGCTGGGAGTCATATACTATTTTATGAAATTTGATAAATAGTAATAAAATAGATATATTTTTGAAAAAATACGGAAAAAATAGGGCTAAATAGAGAAAAAATAGGTAGAAAATAGCTTATAAATATGTCGGATTCTACAATGGATCACTAACATGACGTGCGCAACGCGAGCCTGCGTTCAGTGTTGGCGTAATTACGAATAGCTACTTCATGTTGAAACAATGTTTGGGAAATATAGGCGAGGGGTTCTTGCATGATTGTATTTCTAGTTGGGATATACAATTGCCTGAAATATACATTAAGGAGAACTTAGACGTTTCGAACGAAGGCCTTTCATCAAGCATTTAGTAGCTATGCATGTACATGTGTACGTGCAAGTAATGTACGTATACTGTATGGCTGTAGTTCTACAGTTCTACAGTTCTACAGTTCTATGGTTCTGTAGTTCTTAATTGGTTCTGTAGTTATACAGTTCTATGCTTCTGTAGTTCTACAGTTCTATGGTTCTGTAGTTCTTTGGTTCTGTAGTTATACAGTTCTATGGTTCTGTAGTTCTATGGCTACATAGTTCGGCACCACTTTGTAGTTTTATGGTTTATATGTTTCTACAGGGTGTATAAGAAACTGAACAGATTTGAAATTGTTCTCAATTTCGCAAAACAGCTATTAGTATCCAGTTTTTGATGTATATAACTTCTTTGAGTACTTATAATGTAGAATAATGAAAAAAATTTCTCGAACTCAAATTTTTTGAACCGGGAGGTGCCTTTTCCAACAAACTGAAGATGGCTTGCGCACGATATTTAAAAGCTCTAATTATATTTTGAGTTAATAGGCAGAACATCTGTTGGGTTTTTAATTACTGTACAAAATTTCAGACAATTTGCTTTAGTAAGCCCTTTAGCTATTCATTTTATCCTAAAAAATCAGTCTTTCGGATGCTCAATTAATGCCTTTACCTAATTTGCATATTGCTGATATATGCAAATTAAGCAAAGGCATTAACTAAACATGCAAATAGCTGATTTTTAGGAGAAGATGTAAGTTTGCGTGAATAGCTAAAGGGCACTAAAGCAAATTGTCTGAAATTTTGTACAATAATTAATAAAAACCCAACAAATTTTCCATCTATTAACTCAAAATATGATTAAAGCTTTTAAATTTCGTGCGCAAGCCATTTTTGGTTTTTGGAAAAGACACACACCCCCGGTTCACAAAATTTGAGTTCGAGATTTTTTTTTCATTATTCTACATTATAAGTACCCAAAGAAGCTATCTACAACAAACAGTGGATACTAATAGCTGTTTTGCGAAATTGAGAGCATATTCATATTTGTTCAGTTTTTTTTATACACCCTCAGAGGAGGTCGGACAAGCAATTAGCGAGATGTCACGTGAGCTCTCGACCAATGAGATCGCGCTATTTTCCATCGTGTTATTTGCAGAAATTGGACAGAAAAATTTGCATTTGATGGAAAATGAATCGAGAAAAAATATTAATATTAAAATTTTCTTGTAACATTTCAAGTGTAGTAGTGCTGCTGCTAAAGATCTGGTGATATCTGTAAATATCTCTGAGGTAAACGTTATTTTCAATGTTATTTTGATGTTTGAAGTTAGTCGACTCCCCGCGACGTGATGACTCAAGTTTAAATATGTTTACATTGTTTAAAGTGAAATATCTAGAATTCCCATGGTTCGACTTTCCTCATTTTTGGCAGACATCAAGAAAAAAGTATAAGCTTTAAATCTGCTGGAATGATCCCGATGATACCCCGGTAGTTTTCGAGATAATTGGCCATTGAAGCGACTATTGTCAACTCGACGTTCGCTAAAATGGCGTCCAATATCTTGGAAAGAATTTGCGCCATCAAAGATTATATTTTCAATGAATTTTTGTTAAGGTGTTAAAATATTATTTAGAAGACTTAGGAGTTGTTTTAATATTTTTGTAGAATTTATATCTGTGCGATTTTCAAAGTTTTTTGTTTTTGGCTGACGCGACTGGATCGTGTACATATTTCCATACGAGCTGAACGCCTGTTTTTGTTGAAAATTGAGCTGTGGAATCCTCATCATGGACAACACGGTGTTATAACAGCCCATTTCAAACCAGCAGAGATCCCCACTTGTTTTAAAACAATAAAACAAGTCTTAATTATTGTATTATCATGTATCATATATAGCAAATTATCAAGTATATAGGCATGTTATTGTGGTCAATTTATTGAAATCTAATAAATATTTATATATAAAATAGACATCTACTTGTTTTATTGTTGCATTAATTTTAATCTGAAAGAATTACTCACAACGTAGGTCAAATGCATGGATAAATTATTCATTTATTTTATTTTACTAAAGCACATTTTTACAGTTATGTACTTATTTGCATGAGTGTACGACAGATTGTTTTAATTAGATATAGAATGTTATCATTTATAACCTATGGTTTGTTTAAAAATGCTGGGCATGTAAAAAGTACTAGCCAACTGAAATAAATGCACCCCAATAACTTGCTATAAAACATAGATAGTTGCTATTATTTATATAAAAACATCTGTCAACGTACACTCATGCTTTTCCTACCATGCACTTGAGTCTCCCACTCACCAAGTCTCTATGAAATTTTTTGGATAAAATCCTATTTAAAAAAGTCAACCCTGTAGTTGATATGCTGAATATAGCATAGATCTCTTGCAGAAATTAGTGGGTGCAAATACTTGCATAGTTCAGAAGCAATATATATATAACCAACATCTGGCCATCCAGTTCCATAGTCTAGATCAATTGATATTGCACTTGAGTTCCTTGGATTCAATGGCTCTGGCCGTATTCAGCTTACATTCATTGGTTTAACTTGTTCATGAAGAGTGATGTATGCCTTTTCCAAATGATGTTGGTAGTGGTTCTCATGAGCAGCATCGATGCACTTTAATCACTTTCTGCCCTTTCACCTTGATCACCTCTTTCATTATCATATCCATCCTGAACAGACTCAAGACCAGCCAACAACTCAAGTCATCTCTTTCTACAAAATCATAACAAGAAAATTATTATTCCAACACCGTCATCTCTAAACTTAGCAATCTAACACAAAAGCACATGAAACCTCTAAATTCTTAATACCTAACTGTGTATTTAGAACAACACACAAACATAGCAATATTTAGATGGAAATTGAAAAATACTAAACTACAGTTTGCACATATAAACAACCATTCACAACTATATACAAACAGATATCGTTCAACTATTAGGGTTGAATTTAATCTTTGAAATATTACGCAATAATTTGTACAGAGTATTTATAAATTACAGTACAATATTGAAAACAACAAAGCGGAAATTTGAAACAAGTCAACTGTAATGCACTATAGGATACCAACCTGTTTTAACGTTGATGTTACACGAAGATTTAACACCATCCAGCTTAGAAAGAAGAGCCTTGCTATTGGGAATAACACAATTCCTTCGCAGATTATTTATAAAGCTGAAATGACAGCATGTCCCAGTAACTCACACGTCATAATGAGGATCGCAACAATACAGCAATAACATGCTATTTTCACGAAGTATTGCAGCCTGACAATCTTGTCTTTCGAATGCTTGCATATTTGTTTACTCAGAGAGATGTTCACTACACGACAGTCAAAGAGTCATTGAAGCCACGCCTGGAATTAGGCGCTCAAACCCATGATGCTTTGCGGCCTGCTTGTCCGACCTCCTCTGATACACCCTGTATAGTTCTAAGGTTTTTGTTTCTATAATACCTTGTCTGCAGAAATTTCTATCGCTTTTCCAGATTGTAAAACAAATTCACCTTATTGACAGGGGTTTTATTCAGGGAGTGAGGGTTTTTAAAAGCATGCGACACAGTATGCAGTGAATATCCCAGTCAACATATTTATACGATTACGTGACGTGGCGGATGCCGTGTAAAGGCCTTTACTTCTGCGCACGAATAAAATTATTTGTCTATTATCTGAATACTTCATTTGTTTTGTGAACTGGCTTGATGAGATATATCTATTTCTTAAAACCTGTATATTGTCCCACTTCCCAATTGATATTTTGCCTTTGATTTGGTGTTGCATAGCCAGAGATATTAAAGATGTTGAGCAGCGATTACGAATACGAATGCGATATTTGATCACATGCGAGGACGTCGTGGCCTTTCTTGTTTCCGTTCATGCAAATGTTGCTTTTATAACAGTAAACAAACAACGAGAGAAAAAGTATCTATAAACTAAATCTCATGCAGGCTAAAAGTCCCTAGGAAATTAAACCTTTCTATGAGGAACAATACACAAATTAAGTGAAAATAAGTATGAATAAGTGGAGTTAAAAACAAGCCAGATATTTAATATTAATAGATTATTTGTGCCGGATAAACGACAGAAAAACAAAAAAAAATTTCTTTGTTTTTTAAAAAGTTGTCGTGAGAACTACGACCAGAAGGTTCTGGTTAATTAAATCAACCGAATATCTTTGTTAGATCTGTTCAAATATAAAGATATTGAATCACTAAGGAAATATATCCATGGCCATGTAGATATATTACTTAACCCAAATAGTGTTATTTCTAGCTAGTAAGCTAGGAAATTGTATCCTGTGTGATCAGCTTAGAGTGCCTAAGTTAAGTTTTGAATCTTTTGAATTAAATTACTAATCTATAATGATAACTATATTAGGATTGTGCCCAATACTCGTTTGTTTCTGACAGGAAGCTTTCTAACATTCAGTGACGTCATTGATTTCATTTCGACATTCTTCATGTGTCGTATACAACATATTTTCTGCTGACCTTTCACGGCGATCGTTGTTGTCGGTATACTCAAGTGAATAAATTTCATTTCCAAATGATAATTGGAAAACATCGTTATTAAGGCGTCGACTATCAACTCTTCTACGTCGTCGTAAGAATATAAATAACAATATTATTCCAACTAATAAAACGAAACCACCTACGACATAAGCCAAGTTTGGGAACGACAGCAACTCTTTTTGTAGTGAACCTAAAAAAATAATGATAACGATGCCACAAAGTGATTGATATCCGTGATAGTTTAGGCTTCATTTTCCTTTTTTCCTTCGTTAATCACGTAATGTCAATCATCACGAACAATAAAAGCCGATCCTAAAATTAGTAACCTTAAAATTACCAAAACCATCGCCTCGCCGGAAAAGCTCGTCATGTTTTTCGTGTCAAAGTGTTCAAGAATACGGCTACATTTATACGCCTATTATCGCTATTTTAAATGTGAAACTATTTTACTTTTTATTTTTTAAACATATTTTTGTACAGCGTTCAGTTACTCATCAAGCGGGCTGACGCAAATTTTACGAAGTTTATAAAAAGGAGAAATTAAAAAAAAACTTACACATTTATAAAAAATAGATAGATAAAACTGGAAAAGACCACACAACAGGATGTGCATGTCACTACCTATGCCTCGCAGACCAATCAGACGTCGCCATTCAAACGAAGTCGATTTCACAATGTTACGAATGTGGTCGCATTCCTGAGCTTTTAGACGCGAAAACATCGCGAAAGGATCCGCGCGCTATTTTGGTAGGTACTTATTATTTCCCAAAACAAACAAAATGGCGGAAAGGTATTTTAAACACAGATGTGAAATTAATTTGCTGTGAAGGAAGTATATGAAAATACGAACAAAAACACCAAATTTTGCTTTAACAAAAGATAAACTAAATGAAAATACAAACAAAAGCACCAAATTTTGGTTGAAAGTCTGGCAGAACTGGGCTTGGCGAAAGAATATGATGTTGACATTGAGAAGTACGTATCCAATTTTGTGATGCTAATACTAAACAAGTAATCATGCGATGTTGCTCGTACAATTAGAGATTAATAGTACTCGTGATGTTTGGAAATTTGCCAAATTGGATTCGCCCCCAATTTTGGCAAAATTTCCAAACATCACTCGTACTATTAATCCCTAATTGTACTCGCCATCGCATGGTTACCTATACTAATAGGCAAACTGATATCTTCGAAGGAAATTGTTTTGTTAATTAATTTCTTAACATATCTTAAACACTCTGATAAAACCTTAATCATATCAGTAAATTCTTTTTCTTATAGGCCTACCTTTCGATTTTCCCGTTTCCAATTCTGGATGCGTGACTTCTGAAAGAAAAATGGAGCAATTATAGAATTGCTTTACGGTATTTTGCCAACGAAAACGCAATAGACCTGTGAATATCTTCCTGTTAAGTGACTTGCAGAACGATAGGTCTTACCTAACCCTATTTATATATTTCAATATAAAAGTTGGCGGAAACTGTTGAATCTGTCTGCTTTACGAGGTTTGGCAAAAATCTAATCAGAAATGAGTCAACTGAAATCGGTTGTTTCCATGCCTATTTAGTTTGTACAAAATTTGAATTTGATCATTACAAATCCGGACTTATTCACCCTATAAAGCTTGGTTCTCATTAATCGGCGAAGTTGTAAGATCCATTGTCTGTGAGCAACGAAGAAGAAAATGCACAAAATATTTTATGCATCAATGACCACCGACAATGGGCATCGCCGATATTACGATAAATGAGAATCAGGCTTTATAAAAGGGCATTGCACAACTGGTCCCTACTCAAGGAAGAGTATTTGAACAATCATCATCATCATCATTATTATTATTATTATAATAGCATAGTTGCCCGGGTTTCTTTTGTTTCAACAGGGACGTTTAATCACGTATCGCCCGCTGTAGCGGGCGATTAGTTCTAATCGCCCGCTAGAGCGGGCGATTAGAACTACTCGCCCGTTACCAAGGGTCACACCTTTGTCTCCCTGACGACTACGCATTAGGCAAGTGCCTCACGCACATAATCGTGCAAGAAACAGCAACAGTTAGCTCAGAGCCGTCAATAGTCTATCATCCGATCCCTGAGTTGCCGCATCATTTAAATTACGCACGTGCAGTCTCCAATTTTATACTAATATATTTAGCGTTTTTGTTGCGGTACGTTAAATGATAGATTGCGCATGCGTAACCGATTAAAGCGTAAAAAGTGCGCATGTGCACAAGCTTTTACATCCCACAAGCAATGAAGCAAATGTTTTAGCTTAAATACGCTGATTCCAAGTAGGGCATGTTTGTCCATTTCTAAATGGGAGCGCAACTATGCTATTACAAACTAATAGCATGGCTTTTCGGGAGATTAGTGATTAAATGACCCCTTACCCTCGGCAGGTTTGCGGAATTCCCTCGGGCTTCGCCCTCGGGAATTCCGCAAACCTGCCTCGGGTTACGGGGCCATTTAATCACTAATCTCCCTCAAGCCATGCTATTACTTATAATAATATAGGCTTTATTTAAAGAGGGTATAACATTTTACAGGAGTCAATTAATACACTGAGAACTTCATGGCTCTCACTATACTAAAACTAAACTAAAAAATACATACAATTTACAATTTTAGTTAATAATAGTTACAAGATAAAAATAGTTACTATTTACAATTTAAGAGGCAGTCCGTGTAAAAACCGACCAGTCGAATTTCTTAAGATTACAGATTTCCTTCAAACTTTCTGTGTGGAAGAAGTCATTCATAAAATGAACAAAAAACGTTGACTTGGAAATTGTAGTCAGTTTTAAAAATTTTTTTGCAATTATTTTCGGACGCGTTCGAAAACAAGTTAAAACGTTAATTACGCAAGTGATATTTGAGCTTTTTTATATCTCACAGTTCATCTCGCGCTTTTATTCTCACTTCTTGAAAATTACATATTTTATTATTTCCTGCCTAGGCATAAACCTAAACTAAAAATTATCCTGATCACTTGAAGCAAACCAAATATTGTGTATTTTAAAAACGTCTTTCAGACAGCGGATTAAATATTCGTGTTAGTATGCTGGCGGTAAATTATTTTTTCTCAAAAGTGCAACGGTATCAGGTATCCAATCTATTGCAGCTACTGAGTATTATGACACATCTACTAGAATAAATAATAAAATCTTTGGGCAGTGTGTTTTTCGCTTGACAAGCGCGTCATGAATATAGTCAATTTTCACTAATTCGACTAATTATAAGCTATAATTTGTTAATGCATTC
>CACRXK020018263.1:0-10051 GCA_902702795.2 Paramuricea clavata
AGTCAAATTTAAGAAACAACCCACTGTTAGAAAGCTGAATGGCTACGCTTTAAAATGAATGTAAACTTTAACGTTTTCGTCTATTATTTGTTTAGCAATTTACATTTCAGTCGAGGATTGCGCTTTTTTTGATACACCCTGTATATTGTGGGAAGGGCATTGCAGTTCTCCACCTTCCGTTGGCAGAAATGGTTTCCTGTATTGTGCTTGAGATAGACTCTTTGCCATAGCAGAGGAACTGGCGCATTAGGGGAGCTATAGCCCCATGCAAAAAGTCTTCAATTTGGTTTTGAAAACTATAAACCAACGCTAGGCAGATAAAAATGCGTCCTCCACATGCCAATGAGCACCCGCTTAAACAGTATTCCTTTCTTTCCATTTCAGGCAGAACAACAAAAACTTGCAGCAATTGTTACGGCAGAAGGCGACGCCCGAGGTGCATCATTGATTGCAAAATCATTTAAAGAGGCTGGTGAAGGTTTGATCGAACTTCGAAGAATAGAAGCGGCCGAAGAGATAGCAGATAGAATCAGTAATGCTCCTAACGTAGCATATTTACCTAATGGCAGTAATATGTTGTTAAATCTTCCTGCACCATAAGAACATTGCACTGAGACATTGCTTCAAGGACTAAATATATATAACATATTGTGATCTGTTCAATATAAATTGTGCTTGTAGAAAAATAACGTTGAAAGATATATGCTGAAGAAATGCAACATCATTGTGGGCAAATAAAAACTATAAAATTAAATAACAGTGGTCCGTGTAAAAGTTTAATTTGGCTTCATTTTGGTTGCCTATTAAGTATATATTTAATAGTCGTATTATTTCTTATTATTTATATCATTGCATATCGTTGTCAGAATTAAAAAGCTTTCACACGGCTATTGTCTTCCAGCAAAGCCCTTTCGGGAAAGTACTCAAAACCAGACATAGTACTATAATGCGGTGTCCTGAAAAATGCGCAAAACAGTACGTTTGCGGCTTAATTAAATAAGTGCATCGCAAGAAGTTCTATTATGCTACAGCCACCACTTTTGTCCTACCAAATAAAATTTGAACTCTTACTTACTGTTATTTCTATCTAGAAGGAGCTTTGCTGAATACGTGGTTTATAACCATTCTTAAGACGGACGAAATGTCTACTCAAATTAGTATCTGGCATTAAGAGAATACAAACCAGAAAATACAATTAATTTTATATAATGTACTTCTATATTAATCCTTATCTCACTGATTTTCTGTTTTTGCTGATATATCTTTATCTGCAGAGGACAGTTCTTGTCTGACTTGCTGATTCTCACCCTCTGTTTTGACATCAGTTTCTTTCTGAGGTAAAACATCTGAGGAATTTTCTGTTGTTTCTCGTGGGGAAATTATATTCGGAGAAATTTCTGTGTCGCTGGGCGTATCTCCACACTCTACTAAACCATCTTGAAGATTAGTTGTATCATTTTCAAGACTTGTAGGTGTCTCTGTTGCGAGTATTTCCACATTCCCAGCGAGAGTCTCTTCTGGATTACCTTGTATATTTTCCTCAGGCTTCACAGAAACATCGCCCTTTTGATCATTAATAACATCATCATCATCTTTAATTAACCCTTCTTGTATTTCCTGTAATCCTGGAATAAGGGACGCGTTTTCACGTCCCGCAGTTCCGCGATCCGTGTTGTCACAATCCGCGTCTCTGCTTTTCGCAACCTCCTCTTCGGGTTCTTCGGTAATTTCTTTATATTTAGTTTCGCCCATATCAGATCCTTTTGAAGAACTGGATTCTTTACCAGAACTTTCGGCCATTGAAATTTTCAAATTTGCATCCTGGAAACCGCCAGGAACCATGACTTCTTCGTTAATTTCCACTGGCAAAACATCATGAGGCAGACTTTTTGTACAAATTTCTAAGAAATTATTCAAAGTGTTTCCTGATTCAACATTTTCACAATTTCCTTCAACGCGGCTCGGGATTTTTTCAGAGTTTTGATTACTTTTATGGGAAGTGCCATCAGATTTCTCAGAATCCATCTCACATTTCGGAGGGATGGAATCAGTTTTCCCAGAATTCGATTCAGACTGTTCCAGAGAAGCCTGCTCAGAGCCAAGAATACTGGATTCGTCTTTCTTACCTTCTTGCTTGGTTTCATTATTTCCAGAAATTTCTCCTTGATTTTGAGAAATGGGAGGACGTGCAGGTATGGCAGGTTTCATATATTCAGCTTCGTCATCAGATGAAAGCGAGTAGGTATCCGATGAAGATAGAGAATCACTGCTATCTCCTTCAACAGTATTGCCACTATTCTCTGAAATTTTGAAAGACAACTGTATTAGTATACGGTTTAATCTAAAAGTGCGGGGTGTTTATCATTCAAACGTAACGTTGTCGAAAGCTTGCACTTGGCGGTCTCTATTATCAGACACAGCTACAGTAAGGGCTAGTTTTTGGTGAGGAAAACCGAAATACCCAGTGGAAAACGGGAGAAAAAGCCTTGAATCACCAACGTAAACTATATCTCTACGCACATGCGTTTTAAACTGCACCAAGTATGTGCACAGCTGTCACTCAAAAAACGGCGGCGCGAAGATGAATTTTATCTTCGAGTGATGAAAACAATATTTTACGAACGAGCGCAGCGCGTGAGTAAAACATTGTTTTTAACACGAGAAGATAAAAGTCATATCTTCAAGCCACCGTGTAATGTTCTGCTTATTATATAGTCCCAAGCAAAAAATTGTGAAATTTCACGCTCAAAAGCAAATTGGAAAAAGTCACGTGATCGATATCTTCACTATTAATGAAGATATGGAAAATATCTCACTGTGTATTTTTCAGTATCTCACTCTCTACTAATATATAATATTTAAGACCACACAAGGAACGGTTGCAAAACATGCAACACTAGGTCCTCTTGCAAGGAATCAAACCCTGCCGAGCTGTAACCACAAGTTCATTCAAGTCGGACAGAACGTCCGGTGATTTCCTCTTCACGTCGGAAAATGTCACGAATGGGTCGGACAGTATCGTTTTCCCAGTGCCAGTGTAGATGGTCAACGACTCGAAATAGTTATAGTGCAGATTATTCTTTTTGGAAATAGGAAAAACAGGAATTTTTTGTACAAGTCGATTACATGTATAGTGAGGACGCAGCCTAAAATTAATGCACCTTGCATGTAATATAATCTAGAACAAAACTCACCTATTATAAGAAACTGTTCACCACAATGCAAAATTCCTTTGTAACAAAACTCATACTGTTCCTAAATATAAAAACGATAATTATCATTTTTTAACATACAGCTGTGTGTGTTCAGATACAGAAGGTTACTTTTCACGCAAATCCTACGTCATCCTAATCTACCCTGTTGCTACCTCAGTTTGATTATTGCTCCCTTGTTTAGAGCAATTGTTCTGAAACTTTAAAATTAAAGCTACAAAAACTCCAAAACAGAGCATGCAGAAAGAATAATCACATGTGATAACTACGACACTGGGCAAAACAAATATTAGGAAAGTTATAGGTTGGACATTCCAGGTACAAGACGCGAAAATAATAGAGGTTTCGAGCAATGATAAAACTGATAATCTCACATGTGAAAATTATCGCTTCTCTGTAAAAATTATCGCTTTTCAAACACTGTCCGTTATATAATAAACAAAATCTCATGTTGAACATGATATCTCACTCGTTCGCTGCGCTCACTATTGAGATAACATGTTCAACACTTGAAATAAATCTGGTATTTCCGCGCACCCATGTATTATTCTCTATGTAATCTTTTTGGAAAGTGTAATAAAATTACAGTTATCGAACTCTAACCACAAGTTTTTCTAGATATATAGTGTGTGTATGATGCCAGTACTACATGGTATAAGTAAATACCAAGACTATGGGAATCTACCGCGATACAACGCAGAGTTTGTTAGAGCGAGCAGAGGGCCTACAGTCGCAGATGTTCCTGGTTAGGTCTGATATACTAATGCAAATTCAGAGAAATAACAAATTCTATAAAAAGTCGTTTAAGTTATAAGGAAACAAAATTCTAAAATCAGCAACTAAATGATACAACGTAATTTAATATGATCTTATTTTGTGGATTTGTAGATCTGTAAATATTTTCACAGCCGTAATAAAATCAATATTGACACTTTTTCCGCAGTGGCGTAACGTTATATCAGGGGGCCCCCCGGTTCAAAATTTTCGAAGGCCCCCTAGTAGAAGTGCCAAAGGCACGAGTCGAGCGCTGTATATGCACAAGTTTTCTAGGGGGTCCAGGGAATGCTCATCCGGAAAATTTTTGAATCTACACTCTCTGAAATGCCATTTCCTGGACTTTGGGGAGAGATTTTACAGAATTCTGATGGTCATAAAACGACATTGTAACATATCAGAGGCCCTGGCCAATGTTTTTGCTCTATCGCCTAAGCCTGGGGGCCCCCATTTGGGTTGGGGGCCCCCGGGTTCTCCCGGTCTGAGCCCATAGTAGTTACGCCACTGTTTTTCCGACCACCCAATTCCTCGGGTGAGATGCCTGCGGAGAAGGCTAGGTTACCGCGTGATTGAAAATAAATTTAAATAAAGTGAATGAACCTTTTTCTGAACCATATATTTTCTTTTCTCTCGCAGTTTCTTCACCAGTTCCTGTACATCCACTGAAAATGATCAAGAAAATAAGCCATCAGATTACAATACAAAGTAAGGAACTAAGACTGACCGATTGTGCCACAATCGGAAATTACCGATTATCGGTTATTCATGCCACAATCTACCCAATAGCGATTTTATAATGACGTCATAATGTCAGACGTCGTAAAGGTGACGTTATTTCCTTTCGATTTTTAACGATAATTCCCAACGTGACATGTTACTGCAACCCAGTGAGCTCTATATATACCCGGACCAAGACCTTCAGTCACTTGGTCTATGAGAAAAGTGAAGTCAAGACGGCGGCCATTCATGTCCAATAGCCCTGAAGGTGGCAAACAGTTTTTATACCATTTTCCCCTGCTAAATGCAGTTGTTTCCAACGGACCGTATCGCTAAACAAATTTTCAATCATAAAATCATAATATTAGTCTTTAAATCGTCAAAATTTAAGTAAAATTTTTTGACATATTGAAGAGCTATAGATGTATAAGATGTCAGTTCCAGTTAAGACCGAATTTTGGTGGAAAATAGTGGGGGAGGTGGAAAAAATTTAGGGGCGGTGCAGCGGTCTAGCTCACGACCCCCATGGAAAGTAATGGCTTAGAACGGGCCAAAGTCAACGACGTGACGTATGCATGCAATGTACATATGTATCAGTGACAGTGTATTAATGAATTATGACTGTACAACTCATCCAATTTTGCCCTTCGATTACAATTACTACAAAGTTTCTTTCAAAACATTGCATTGAAAGGGTACTTGACACATGACACGCTTCAGCGTATGAAAGCGTAATTTTTGAGGTGCGTATTTTCTCAACAATCGCTTTTACACAATCACAGGGCAGGAAAAAAAATTCTTCCTGGGAGCACAACTGGAGACAAAAATTTCTTGCAGACCATGCAACGAAGAATTTTTGTGCTAAATCTATTCTGCATGTGTGTAAACATGTACTGGTTCTAGTTGACCATCGTTTTAAATTCAAGGAATAATGTCTGTCAACCATATGTTGTTGCGCCCATAGTGGGACGTGGGTGTTAAGGTTTCCTTCAAATTTTCAATAGCAATGCGCAAATCTTCATTCAAACGAATTTCCTGCAGCTGTTTAACATTTCCTGCGAGCAGCGCTCGCCTACTTTTCCCACTCCTACACAATCGGAAATACAGATCATTCTTTCGATTTTGATTGTCTTATCGACAAGGCAATAATTGGCCCATTACCAATTATCGGCCAATCACTATCGAATACATCATTTAGGAATAGTAACACGATGGAGAAATGTCAAACAAGACTGGGCTGGTGCAGTCCTCGTAATTTGGGGGCAATTTAGGACCAAATAATGTCATTGTATTTGTGTTCCCCGGTAAAAAATCTAAGGCGAATTATGCAGAGGCAAAAATAGCTTAATTACGAGCACTGTTTGTGTCCTAGCTCCCTTAAAGATCAAGGAGCTTAAGATCCAAAACGGCACCGTCACGACGTTAAGAAAAGAAATGAATAATTAAAATCCCACGGGAAATTTATACGTCGTCCACGGTTTGTTTACAACCGGTAAACCAGAGCTTTTACATCCTGTGTACAGTATTGTACATAGAGGGGGAGGGGGGAGTGGAGGGGATGTAATACCCTCCATTCATCACAGATTTTGCAAATGTCTGCTAGACTCGGCACATTGTTTTCTGATTTATCGAGAAGATTGTTATCGTGGCTCGGAATAAAAAAGTTAAAAAGTAATAGTTAAAGCAAAAATGTTACAAAATGTACGAAAAATGTTAACAAACACGATATGTCGGTTACAATTTTCGTATTTGGGAAAAATTACGATGTGTCGGGAAAAATTTTTGTATTTTCGGAAAAATTATGATATGTCCGGGCAAATAATTTTTCATGTCATTATTTTTCCTAGTATACAAATGTATATTAGGAAAAATAATGACATGTCGGGAAAAATTTTAGTATGTCCGGAAAAAAATTTACGATTTCCCCCCTCCCGCTCGCCAACATTTTTTGGAAAAGAAATATTAATTAGCGGTTGTAGTCACTCGGCAAAATTCACTCTTACACTCCCCACAAAAAACTAAAAAATTGCGTCGCGTTGTCGAATCGTGTCCGGTGTGTCTGGACCTTTAAGGTCTCTATTACGCACTCGGCTACGCCCTGAACAGTGACGAAAATCGGCGAGCATCTCCACTACAAGATCTGGCTAGATTCATCACTAAGAAAAAGGATACCGGACGAATTTCATAAAGCTTAAGAAAAACAAACAGTCCCACGGCATAAAGCTTAAGAAAAACAAATAGACACAAGTCACATACTTATTCCATTTCCAGAATACATTTCTCTCATGGCGGAGTACATAACAATGAAAGCTCCAGTACGACCAACGCCAGCACTACACGAAATTAAATAATGCCAGTATTAATATTCAGACGGACTTTCGCCTCCTTCATTCCGCCCACCTTTTGGGTGTTTCGCGGCGGGTTGACCGTCTGCTCACGCAGGCTATTCACAGGCCTCGCCTCGGACGGGAAGAACTGCATGCAATTAAAATCAGGACCAGTCCAGGACTTTGGGACTTCAAATTTTGAAATAAACACACACAAACCTGCAGTGAAGTAAGATTGGTTTCTCAACATCAGGATCAATGGTTTGGTGACGGATGTACATATGACCCATAAAGGTGAAGAAATCTGACGGGCTGCTTGGAACACCACTATAGAGAAGAGATAATGAAGGTCACGCAAAAGAGATATTACAGTAGCAAAAGGGCGCAGTGGGGGTAAAATGTTGGCTAATTTTTGCCAATTGAGCAATAAATCTTATTGAACCTACAGCAGTTGTTGGTGCGTCCAGTAAATAGAGGATATTAGACAGTTGCGAAGAGATATGGATTTTATGTTCGAGTGGCAAAAACAATATCTCACGAGTGAGATATTGTTTTTGACACGAGAACATAAATCCATATCTTCTCGCAACCGTTTAATGTTCTGTTTATTATATGGACTTATTCAGAGTGACAAAAATACACACAAAGAGGACATGTAAATAAGCACGCGTGTGAAAAAGCGATATTTTTTAAAATTATAGTGCAAACATAAAACTAGAGCAAATTTCACTTATCTCAAGATGTCTTTTAAATGTTTTCGTTTTATTTCCAACGTTAATTTCGTTTTAAATACGAACCAAAGACCATTTGTATTTTCAAAACAACAACAATGAAAATGGCGGGAAATAGTTCAAAACTTCGTATGTCACTAGCAGGGGTGAAATACGGAAAATACTACGCGCACCTGGCCCCGGATGTAGTGACGTATGAGTTCTACGAGTGTTTTAGTTTCCAGTAAAACACCATTGTCCATATAATAAATATATATATATATATATATATATATATATATATATATATATATATATATATAGAAAAGGTTTCAATGTGCAACCAAAAGAGACATTTATAACGTAAATAAAATAAAAGCCACTCAAATTTTGCACAAACGTTTTCGCTTTAATGTTAGCTCCTCAGGTGCATATTTACAATGAGTGGAATTTAGTTTATCTATTATCTACGTTCTATGATATCCTATTATAATAGCTATGTTAGGAATGCATATATTTACATGGTGTGAAGTCACCCGTTAAAAACATTCTATTGATCTAAATGTGAGCATAAACTTAATGGTTTTTTTAATTAGCGTTCAGATCCGGATTCAGTATATTGATAAGTTCTTTTTCTTTCATCTCCCTAAAAAGTCTGTCCGTGTTAATGCATTGATATACAGGGTGTCTCAAAAAAAACCAAAAACATTGAAATTGACGTATTGTTCGATATTCAATGCCCTAGCACTAAGTTAATCCCACGAGTGCATAAAAGATTGACATAACTGCTATAATGAATGGTAATACTCAGCGTAAACTTGTTATGTCAGGCATAAAGTACTAAACCCACAAATGCATATTACGCATATTACAATTTACGAAGCATTTTTAAATTCCCATGAGCAAACAAACGTTCACTTTACAAAGATATTTTAATTTTTTAAAACAAATTAATCACCCTGTCAAAATCCTTTGTGTCACGGCATTGAAATTCGAACAATACGTTATTTCAATGATTTTGGTTTTTTTTGAGACACCCTGTATACAGGGTGTCCCAAAAAACCCGAAAACTATTGAAATCACTTATTGTTAAATTTGAATGCCCTACCAAACAGCTGAACGTAATGATGCGTAAAATATTGACAAGGTGCATGTATTAGAATTTAGTTAGGAATATCTCCTGGTAAAGTGCGCGATTTTCTGCTCCTGGGAATTAGAAACAGCTTGAATTGAATTTTTAATTACCAGGCGCATGAAATCCTGTGCTTAACAACAATAGGATAATTTTTTTGGGACACCCTGTAGTACAATGTTTATAGAATTTGCATGATTCAGAACTAATTGATCCCAAGCGTGCCAGTGGCGTGCTGGGTACTATTTTTCTGGAGGGGCCAGTGGGCTGTCAGCCAGTATGCGCCCCTATAATGTTACACTTGATAAACGAGGGCCGAAGGCACGAGCCGAGTGCCGCAGGTGCGAGGTTTGTCTAGGGGGGTCCGGGGGCATGCCCCCCAGGAAAATTTTTGAATTTAGAGTCTCTGAAATGCCATTTCCTGGACTTTGGGGGAAGATTTGACAGAAATCTGATGGTCAGGAAACGGCATTATAACGTGTCGAAATTTGCAATTTGGTTAGAATTTAGTAGTAGTACTTAAATTATGCAATGCTAACTACTTCCAGCGATTAATCTAATCCCAATTCTGTTCTCTACTGATCTACTGTTCTGAGCACATTTACAACTTAAAGCTCTTTTATACAATAACACACGCACCCCACGCATATGCATTTTAAGGTTTCTTTGCCTGGCTGCCAAAAGGGCATGTTTCAGCATTATTTCATTACTTACATTACTCATGCTTCTTGTGCAAACAACTAAATTGCGTACACAACTTTACATCAGTTATCATAACTTCAACTATCTAATTTGCGCCGCCCTCGTGATTCGTGAAGCATAATAAAGGGCATAATATAAGGGCATAATACCAGCAAAAAAGGGCATAATTCCCGTGATCGCTTCGATCGAAACCTGACCAATATTCCGGTAATGAGACATTGCCTGTGATCACTGATCATGTTTCTATATGAACGATTTCGTGTGAGCTTTGAGGTAGCAAATACGGTTAGGCAAAATAGTCTGTAATTTAATATATGTCGCCAATGCGCTTAGTCTGTTTTATACTGTAGCCTATAAACACGTCTTTTCTTGGCGGAAGTAACCATATTTTTTCGAGAATGCGTTTTTTCCGACCCACTTTCAAAATTCGGCGCCCCTTTTTCATTTTTGCGCCCCCCCAAGAATTGCCAGCTGGGG
>CACRXK020018264.1:0-10050 GCA_902702795.2 Paramuricea clavata
GGCAACCAATCAGCGTGGAGAATTTTCAATAATCACCTATGTAATTATACTAATACTGTATATTGGACATTATTTCTTGCTGTAAAATGGCATTTTTATTAGGGAATCAGTATGGCACAAACTACTTGACCCGGCTGTTTGACTAATACATTAAAATAATGTATTTTTTAGGATAGTTCTCCAGGAGGAAGAAGACCTGCTATTGAAGGTGTGCTACTGACAACATAATTTATTTCTTTTCCAAAAAGCAATTGGCATTAAATATTTGCATATTTTGCATTGGGCTATTTAACCATTAATGCGGTGTGCGCCCTTGACAAGTAAAATTGTTTGGCATTACCGTTACAGTAGACATAATAAATTAATAAAGGCTGGTGGATTTTGGCACATTTGCAGCTTAATGGGCCGGGTTAATAAGACACACTCATTTGGCAGATAGTTTGGTTACAGTAACCAATTTAATAGTGTAGTTTAATAGGAAATTTTCTTACATCTTAGTAGAAAGTTTTGTCATCTTTCATACTGGAATGCCATATAATTTTATACTTACTGTATCGTTCAAAAAGTTAAAAAAAACATGGAGCAAGTCGAATTGTCTTGTGCCGAGATTGAAGCTGGGCAGAATTTCAGGAAGTTTTACATTTGACTCGTACAGGAAATTTTTATTTATGAACTTTTCTGCCAGGAAGAGAAATATATTTGTTAGGCCTGTAATAGAGTAAAATAATAAAGTAGAGTCTGGTGCATTTGGGCGCCATAAGCAACATTAAAAAAAATTTGACGAAAAAAGATGGGCAACCACATGTACTGTACCACATCTAGCGTGACTTGTGCTGATTTCAACTTTGATAATTACAGTCTGATAACTTCTGATTTTTTTAAAGATTTAACTGAGGATATTAAAGAAGAGCCAGCAAGTCCTGAAAGTGAAACATGTAATGCAGGTATGGACAGTGACAGACCATTGTTTAGGAATAGCCACAGCTTGGTTTCTATATGCTGTATATAATTTTTAATATACTGTTTTAGTACTTATATAAAATATTCAGTATACAATAGACCCCTTTCATGATATGATGACGTAATTTCACAATACAACTACGAGAATTATACACTGTAGAACCATGGATTGTAAAATAACTGGATAGGAAACTTCTGACGTCACTGGCCGCAACCTTGTTGAAAAACGCGTATTGCGAATATTACCAAAGTTCTCGGCATTTTTGTTGTTTTGCTATATTTTCCACTTTAAAAGGGTGATATTGAAGCATAAACTGGTCAATTGTTTTAAAAACATGCCTAAGCCACGACAAAGTATTCAAGGTAAATGTTTTTCGTCTTTGTTTTGTATTTTTTTACACTTGTAGCTATGAAATTGGCGTCACAAATTTTAACGAAATTTGTGATGTATTTTTCACTGTTTATAGTGTTTGAAATATTTGGTAACATTGACTGGGAATACTTAAAGTTTTCATCGTAGAATGGCGTGGTTATATTTATATATATATTTTTTTTTAAGGGGCAACGGTGGCCAAGTGGTTGGGGCAAAGGTTTAAGGGGCAACGGTGGCCACTTGCCTTTCACCTCTGAGGCTGCAGGTTCGAGTCTCACTAAGTACCTTCTCAGTGCGACTCGAACCCAGTCCCCATGTGAAAAGAGTAAAAAGTAGAAAGGGTTTTCCCCGGGTACTCCGGTTTCCTCCCACAGGGAAAGTTGACAGGGTGGGTTAGGTAAAAAGGGCCCACAGTAATTGGCATATGCTGTTGTGGTGACCCTGTCCTAGTTGGCAAAGCTAAATAAATAAATAAATAAATTTGCTCTTTGACTAAAATGTTTAGCTGTATTATTGCTAAACATGCCGTTTTTGAGAATTTGGTTTTCAACTAGGTTGAGGCATCCAACCACGCCATCAGCCCATTAAAAACATTAGGTCACGTCAGCTAGTTTCCTATCCATTTGTTTTATTATCCATGGTAGAACATACGTATGGTGTAAAAAATTTTCTTCATTCCGAAATGCAGTTATTAATTTCTGTATTTATTTAGTTATTAATTTAAGTGCCAATATCACTTGTGGGACCTTTATGGATTTGAAAAGAGCGTAAAAAGTTAGTTAATAAGTTCAAAAGCTTTTTTTATTTAATTAGTTTATTTAACTTCGCCATTATCATGCATGCATTCATGGCAGGGTCACCACAACAGTATATGTTACCAATTACTGTGGGCCCTTTAAATTTTAAATAGATAATAAAACACAAATAAAATACAACGAAAACTTCGATTTACCTGATCAAAGTCATCACACGAATTGGAACTTGAAGCCAAGCAAACAAATTCCTCGAAGTTTTCGTTGTATTGTATTTCACAAACATACTTAATTAGCTGCTTGCAAATTTTATAAAACATATAACAATTCATAGAATATAAAATAGCTATTGAAACTTAATAAACAAGGGTAGGAAGATCTGACAACTTCGAAAAATAGATCAAAACAGTAAAGAACCTGGACGTGCACAAATTGACACAAATCTATGCAAATTTAGACAGAACATAAAATTAAGACTTACAACCTTCCTAATCATGTTTATATTTCAATAACTATGAGACACTAATAGCAGCAAGAGAGTGAAGCAGCAAGACTACGAGCAGTGTTACACTTTAAGCAGATAGACTTCCATGTCCGAGGATTTTGAGGTTGATAATTAAGGTATAAGGCAGTTTTGAAGTAGTCTAATGCAATAGTTGTGAGCATATAAGCCTTCAAACAACGGACTGTTCCTGAGTCCCAGCCTCCTGGGGTCTAAACGCGGCTATTGAATTTGGCTATAGTATTAAACACGGCTATAGTATAAAAGGCTCAGTTTCACATGTTGAGCAATGTTATACTGCATTTCGGGCAACTTTTCAAACTGCGGAAAGTACGTCATTTTGTCTATAGAGCCTCGGTTTGTGATTGACACGTTATATTTGAACTATAATGTCGCGTACAGGAAAATGTACGGAGGCTTCGGGGGCTCAGTCGTCAGAGCAAGCGCCTTTCATTAAATTCATCTCTGATATCATGGGTTCGATTCTTGCTACGGAGTCATGCAGGGGCGTGGCGAACGATTCCAGATTGGGGGGGGCTTCATACCATAATGACCAGCTGTTTCAATGAAAATGACCAACTTTTTCGTCCTTGAAAAATTTTTCCGGACATATCCAAATTTTTCGCGACATAAAAAATGTTTCAGATATCACAAATTTTCTCCGTTTATCAAAGAAATTTTTCTAAAATTCTGAGATTTTTTTGGATTTTCTAAAATTTTTGTAAATGATATAATATTCCTTTAATATTTAAATAATTCCTTTGACCAACAAAAACATTTTGACCAACTTTTCAAAGTTCAGAATTATTGGGGGGGGGGGGCGTCGCACCCCCCCCCCAGTCGCCACGCCCCTGGACTCATGTGAAAAGAGTCAGTCAACGCTCTGCCGAAAGTCGCTGGTTTTCTCCAGGTGCTCCGGTTTCCTCCCACAGGGAAAGTTAACAGTGTGGGTTAGGATAAACACAGTTGGTATACCAATCCTATAGCAACGTAATATCTCAATTGTTGTAAAGATAAATAGTCTGGGACTTACAGCAAGTAAGCAACATGAGCGTAATACTTGATGTAATCGGTCACTGAAAAGCCCCAATGCGTGGGGAGTGAGCTGATTCAGCTGAATAATAATGTATGTATGCATGTATGCAAACGAGGCTCTATACAGTCAAAGTGAAGTACTTTCCGGAAGAATGTATTGTGCACTGCTCAGTCTGCTCTTTTGATGTGCATGCAAACGTGTTGTGGAAATGAAAATATTTCCTATAGGGTATGATGTAAGCAAGCTGAAAATCTTGATGTTTCTCCGTGTACAGTTGGTCTAACAGTCTGATACCATGCAGTGTGAAACATGCCTGTAGAAAGTAGGATGTTATGGAGCGACACTACCTCCTACCTACACTTGAGTAATTTGTGTAATTCAAAACTAACTGCATGAGATGAAATCATTTAAAAGCTAGGTATAACTCCAAAAATCAAAAATCATTTAAAAGCTAGGTATCTAAGCCTGGAGTTACTGGCTAAAGGCTAATTTGCACTCCATAAAATAAGCAGCGAATCGGACTGGATCAGAGGTTTTCCGATCCAATCCAACAAGCGATTTCCAGTAAAAGGACAAGTGGAATGATCGGATCGGAAAAGGGAAACAATGGAGCTCGTTCCAGTCTCACATTCTCCATTTTGTAAATTTTATACAGGTATTATTTAATTATTTTAATTTATGTGAGATAATACGGCATTTTGATTGGTCGGCAGGTTTAATCCGCGGGACCGGGCCAAAAAAAGTAAAATATTTCAACTTTTATTATCCGGCCAGCAACGTCGTTGGATCAATCGGAACCAAAAATTTCTACTGATTGCACATGCGCGGATTTTGTTTTGTTCCAATCCGGTCCGATCCGCTGCTTATTTTCCGGAGTGGAAATTAGCCTTAACTCCAAAAATCATTTGGAGCTTGTTATCTAAGCCCCGAGTTACTGACTAACTGGAATAACTCAATAACTGCAAGAATGCACTCTCAGAATGCACTTCTATATTCTGTATTAAAATTAAATAAATAACACATGCACTTGTGAAGACTAAAATACCCAGAGTACGCGCATAAACATGACATTGGCACACTTGGCATTTTGTTCTCGTTCAGAGGCTAAATTTTGATATGCAGTTGCGGCGCAACCCATTCTCGTACCCCGCGACCCTTGTCATGCTCTGTTGACCGTGTGTAAGACGTGCTCTGGGTACGAGAATGTGACATAGTCTAGCTCCATTTAAAAATAAAATCTATAGGTATGGTGTGAAAAACACACTCTCCAGATTGACCAACGGGCGACACCATTGCATGCGGACCAAAGAGACCCACTACCGTATATTGTATGAAAAAAACAAAGTACATTTGGATTGATATACATCCAGGGGTTGTTTCTTGACTCTCAGCAACATAATACGATTAATGTTTATCGTACTCCCTGCCTCCTTTTCTACATAATCACTATACGAATAATTCATGGAATTTTAATGATAAATTTAAATCAAACATGGTATTTTTAGTTAATACAAACGTCATGCAATGATCGCTAGAAACAGTAACAAGTAACAACCCCCTCTCCCCTAGTACAATGTAGGTTTAAACCATGATTACTGGACCACAAGCCAACATTATAAAGGGGAAGGGAGAAAATGTTTCAATAATACGAATTAATTTCCATGATTATTGTAGTTACTACTGTAACTGTGAATTTTTTTCAATGTTTATTAAATTTCGTAGATATAGATGTTGAAGATGGTAAGAAATGTGTCCAAGACGATAAAAGACGAACTGCTCACACAGTTGCTGAACAAAAGCGAAGAGATGCCATTAAGGTGAATATCATTTTAAAATAATATCATGTACATAATAAATTGTGTCGTTCAAAGTAGTAAACATTGCTGACGTGGTAATTTAAAGCTATCTTGTCAGTCGTCCGATATATCTCAACAAGCGACAAACTTTGGAAAATATCGCAGTCTGTTTAACGCATGAATGAGTAAGAGTCCTAAGACCTGTAACCACGTTAACCGTCTGGTTTTAAAAGAGTAATATAATGCTGTCCCAGCTTGTGGGGTAATAAGACGAAACAGAAAATATTATTCATTTGCAATATTGCTGATTTTAATGACGGATAAATACAAGCACAAAGGGCTATACCATGTTGTGCACTGTAGTAACGGGACACAAAGTTCTATACATACGACATACGTTGTCTCCTTAAGTACAGTATATTATTAATATACAGTATATACAAATTCAAGTTACCAGTGTGTCTACGGGCCTTGAAAATCCTGCATGGAAATTCCTTGAATTGGAAAAAACTCTCCAGGACTGGAAAGTCCTTGAAAATCAGTAGAAGTCCTTGAAAGTCTTGGAATTAATTTCCTTAACCTCCAGCTGTGCCAACATTAGTGATTTTGATAAAAATTACCGAATAAAGTGAATTGTATATACGGCAAATCCGTGCCATTTTCAAATATTTTTCCCAGTTCTAGGCCCTTGAATTTACTGTAAAAGGGCCTTGAAAATCCTGGAAAAGTCGTTGAATTTTACCTTCACTAGCTGATGAGAAAGATCGTGACTCAATCTTTACGACCGTTACGACCATATGGAAACCAGGTTTAAAGTCGATATCTCCCCTCTCTATGTCCCGAAATGAGGCTCTATAGCCAAGGCTAAGGACTTTCCGGAAGGGTCTACTGATCCAACATACCGAGCACTCCCATTTTCTTGTTGTACCGTCCCGTCTCGTAATTATTTTCCAATAAAAATGTGCAAATATGAGGAAGTGGGCTCGCCCTATTGCCGAAATTTTGGCAGAATCTGCCAGGTCCATTGGAATAAATTAGTAGGAAAACAAAATGTATTTACCAGTTTGTTCAAGATTTTGGGACTTGTATACAGGCCATATCATATAAGTTTATTTAATCTTATTTTAGAAATCGCGTAATATAGATATTATTATGCTATTTTTTCAGAAAGGCTACGATGATCTTCAAAGTATTGTTCCATCTTGTCGTGGCGAGGACTCGGCTGTTAGCCCTAAACTAAGCAAAGCTGTTGTTTTGCAGAAAAGTAAGTCAAGGATTTAGATTCGTTTCTGCATGAAAGTATCGACAGCGAATGAGAGATACAGTAAAAACCTGCATCAAAGAACCAGCCTGAAATTTGGGCAAGTAATTAAGCGAGCACTTGACAAATGAGACTGGTTCTTATACAAAACCTTTAGAATGCAACTTCATTTAAAACAACTGCAAATGCAAAAACGTAATCTGTTTTTCCCATTTGATCAAATTCGGATTCTTTTAATAAATAGCAATTGTTAGAGGGGAAAACTGTCAAAAGTGTTCAATAATTAAGGAAACAAATAATTTAAAACAGTAAGCCAGGAACAATTGTTTTTGACTAGAAATAAGAACTTGTTAAGAACCAACTCGGCCTGATTTCTCACCAAGTGCCTATTAATAATATGCATGAGAACCACTGCAGCTTCTTTTATGGTTTTACTGTATTAAAATGTTATTAGTAGTCTATTCGGGATGTTGGCAAATCCGGTATGTGCTTCATGGAGTAATATCTTCAGTAACCTGTCTCAGTGAACTGTGTAACAAAAAAAGGCGTAGTTCCTCAGGGATCTTAATTGCAGGACGGCATGCAATTGCATTTTGGAGGAATTAGGCCCCGGTCGTAGGGATAAAAGCCGAACTTTTGGTACTTTGGACGTCTATTCGGTGCAGTTTGAGGTATATTTAAGCTGTAAAAACATTTGAAAGTATCAGATTTCTGATACTTTGGACGTTTATTCTCTGTAGTTTTGGGGATATTCATGATATAGAAGCATTTGAAAGTATCGAATGCGAATAAAAGTTAATGTTTGCACATTTCATCATTTTTCCAAAGTGTTTTAGAAATCGTGAGATATTATCGTATGTATTGAAGAAATTATTCGATTTTACGGAAGCGGTATTTTTATCAGTGCATAATTCGTCTATTTTGAATGAACATTTTCTGGCGACAGCAATATTTAGTAGATAGCTAAGGCTGTTTTTGCCGAAAAAATAGTTTTGGAAATGCAAAGATAGTTTCGAACGCGTTTAAACTAACCACTGTGGCGCATTTTTAATTATGTAACCAGTATTAATTCAGTACTGGTATGCATGCATACTCAGTATACTGGTTAATTATGTAAGCAGTATTAATTCAGTACTGGTATGCATGCATATTCAGTATACTGGTATACATGCGTTTTTAAATTTATTTTCATTTTCTGTAACACGCTGTTCACTTTTCTTTAGCCATTGATCACTTGAGGTCTATACTGGAGGAAAAAGATCAGCAAGAACAAGAGATCGATAGTTTGAAGAAAGAGGTTTTGGCACTACAAATTATGAAAGCGTAAGCAAACTTTGTGAATGGCACAACTGGGGCCGGTTGTTTAAAGTTGGGTTAGCTGCCTAGGTTAACCTAAAATTCAAAGCAAACTTCCTAACGGCTTGTTTATAAATTTGGAAATATTTCTTTAGAAATCGTGCCTGGATCAGTATATAGGAGTTTTTTCTTCTCGCATGTTTTGAAGTAAACAGACGTGCAGAAATACATAACTAAAACATCATATTAAACTTTAACCGAGACAATCTCGTTCCCAGAGTATGCCTGTTCGCGGGTTATGTAGTAGCATGACACTACATAACCCGCGAACAGGCATACTCTGGGAACGAGATTGTAACCGAGATAACCCGCGAACAGGCATACTCTGGGAACGAGATTGTAACCGTGGGTTAGCGCTAGTTCCCTGAAACCGGTCCCTGAAAAACAAAACAATTCATCGCGTCCATTAATAACTCGGGTGTAGTGGACCCTTGCAGCTTTTACTATTCGACAGACTTAACTAAAAAATAAGCTAGTTTACACTTTTTTGGTTGTATGGTTATGGTTGCCATACTATATGGAGAAGTTCAGATTTGCCTTCCTATCAGCATGGGTTTCATTACTTTTAAAAGTATCAGCTCGTTTTAGAATTAGGTGGCTGAACAAGGAGGTATTATAGAAATTTGGTAGTGGCAGCATTTTCTGGAATTTGCTTACTCCGAAAAATTTTTGAAGCTTTGAACTGTGGGACAACGTTAAACTATAATTCCTATCTTTTGAGAGAACCAAACTTTTCATTTAATAACTGATTATAATAAATTTAAAAAAAATTGAAATTCGACAAGGATAAGATGTGGATAATTTTGCATCTCATTTTTGCACACAAGTTAAAAGCAAGTTAATCAAATTTCTTGAAGTCCCATGAATAAACATTTCTGGTTCTTCAGCAGTCATCGTCTTCAATATATTCAGGATATAGTGGACAGACGTATATATAACTATAGTTAGCGTTGTTCAGTAAATAATACAGATTTAAAACAGAAAATGACCTTACAGTATCTAGCAGGCAATAAATTAACACAGAAACGTACAGTAGCTAATTTCTTCATATTCAAGTTCATTTATGCACTATGCTTTCAAGAGAAAATGAAACGGTGCGAAGTGACTCCGTACACAGTATTTGTTTTTTTGTATTAATGTATTATTACATTGATTTAATATACAAAAGTAGCCGGCGATGATCATGATTTTGAAACAGCCGCTGCGGAAATCTGTGAATCAGATGCATTTAATGTATCTGATTGAGCAATCAGATGTTTACTTAGCCAGTGAGAGGTAGAGTTAATGGAAGCCAAATCTGAACATATAGTCCATACATTTTATTTTTCTAGGAACTATGAACAAATTGCCAAATCAACTTTGGTAAGTGTTTTGCACCTATTCTCAGAATTAGAGTTCGAATCTACCAAACACTGCGCGCAAGTTTCTTAACCCTGGTCCTCACTGCGACGCAACATAAACATAAGAATATCACAACGTTACGTTCTTTTCCTTATGCTCATGTTGTTTGCTTGCGCTTTATCTTGCGTTGTACCTAGTGATTCCGCATTCCGCTTGTTTATCACTGACATTGCACTTACGATTGCATATTCATGATGTCTTTGCCTTACGTTTGAACACCTTAACCTAATTATAATTATTGCTTCTTTCTCAGACACCAGAGGTTCCTGGTAATGCAGTGACTGATGAAGCGAAATTTAATGTGGTATGTTTTGTGCATTTACGTACAAACACTATGATATTTGAACACATGCATGCAAAGCAATTCGCAGTAGTTGCCTTCGATAAATTTACTTTACTGTGACATTTGACTCGCACCTTACAACTGAAGATGTCTTCCTGACCACGACAGCTAGCTTGAATCTTAGCTGACAATATCTACCATCTATATAATAACTGAAACATCAGTTGGGAAAGAAATTGCTTTCGGCGTTTTACCTATTCCACATTTTACAAATAACATTTCAAAATGTACAATCGATTTATGATTTGCATTAATACTTCTATTCATTAG
>CACRXK020018265.1:0-10050 GCA_902702795.2 Paramuricea clavata
TATATATATATATATATATATATATATAGATATATATATATATATATATATAGATATATAGAGATATATATATATATATATATATATATATATATATATATATATATATATATATATATATATATATATATATATATATATATATATATATATATATATATATATATATATATATATATATATATATATATATATATATATAGTATATAGTATATATATATATATAGTATATATATATAGTATATATATATAGTATATATATATATATATAGTATATATATAGTATATATATATATATATATATATATATATATATATATATATATATATATATATATATATATATATATATATATATATATATATATATATATATATATATATATATATATATATATATATATATATATATATATATATATATACAGATATATATATATATACAGATATATATATATATACAGATATATATATATATATATATATATATATATATATATATATATATATATATATATATATATATATATATATATATATATATATATATATATATAGATAGATATATATATATATATATATATATATATATATATATATATATATATATATATATATATAGATAGATATAGATATAGATATAGATATAGACATAGAGATATAGATATATATAGATATATAGATAGATAGATAGATAGATAGATAGATATAGATATATATATATATATATATATATATATATATATATATATATATATATATATATATATATATATATATATATATATATATATATATATATATATATATATATATATATATATATATATATATATATATATATATATATACATATCGTAATTGGAAATTAAATATCGTATACGTATCGGAAAAATAGTTGGTAAACGCGAACATTTAGATGGCCTTCTATAGCCATATCTGTTGCGAAAATGCTGCTTAGTGAGTCGCTTCCCCCTTTAACAGGCTTAGCTATTTTTATGAGTCGTATTCACATCGCACTTAAAGAGCAGTTTTTTCCGTTCGAAAATTCATTGCAGTATATTACAGCATATCGCATAGGGGAAAGTATTTTCAGGATTTGCCACCTCTCTGAACTCGTTCCTGAACATGTGTTAGAAATACCCACCTTTTAGAGAATTTAATTTTGCAGGATCAAGAGCTTTTTTTCCGTGACTGCCATCCACAATGCTGTCTTTGAGGTCATCGTTGGAAAAAATGTTGGGCAGAAGTTTTAGAGCACATTTTCGCGGATCATTCTCTTTCTCCATGGCCACACGTACTTTTCCAACCTTACTTGGGGTGACAAATTTTTTTATCAAGTCTTCCGACAACGCTCGGAAATTGTTTGAGCTGTCTGGATCAGAACATTCCACAGACTTGCTTGATATTTCGGTTGATGTTGACGTTGACGTTGATGTTGATGTTGATGTTGGTGTTAATGTTGGTGGAATGCCATCAAGAGAAGTATCTAATAAGCGTCTGAAACTGTCCAAATCGATTGTTGATATCTCCGCGTTTTCATTTGGTGGCGCCAACTCGTCATTGAAACTTTCAAATGTACTGTTGAGCTGGAACAAACAGATATACAATTAAACGCCCATGCAGAAAGCAAGGTTACAACACAAATAATGTGATCATACATTGCCATAACTTGCACATGACATTCATATGAATCATCGTCATAAACGAGTCATAAAGTCGTTTCCCCCAAAATATTTGTCTATCAAATATACAATTTGCAATGCAATGAAACATATATGAGCAACACATTTTTTTTTAGCAACCAATATGGAATATTCCGTCTCTATCTCCCAAAAATTAATGAAGGCAAAGGTGTTGACTGCCTTAGGAACACTTCTCACTAAAAAAACTAAAACTCGAGGTTGCATCATGAGCATTTTCAAATCATGAATAATTAATGAGCATTTTACCCAATCGCAAAGCTGCATTCCATCACGTGAATGGCCTTTCATACCCGGTAAAGCATGCATCAAACACTAGTGTTTCATTAGACTTGCTCCAAGTCTGCCTCTTAATTGTTGAACATTATAATAATCGAAAATTATAATAATTGAAAATTCGCTTCTCCCGCCCGCTTTTTTTTGCTCGCCTGCAATGCGAATTATCAATTATTATAATTTTCGATTATTGCAATGTTCGACCATTAAGAGACAGACTTGGAGCAAGTCTAGTGTTTCATCATCAAGTGATCAAACACTTGTGTTTCATTTATACTGATATTTCCAACCGCAAGTCCCAAAACAGTCGCTGATTGACTCATTTGAGAAGCCATTTCAAAAACTCGTTCTGCGTGTTTGATCACGGTATCAAAACACTCAAAGGCTAATGAATCTCCCGGAGCTCCGCCCCTCGATATTCATTAGCTTCTTGTGTTTTGATACTGTGATCAAACACTCAAACTTGTTTCTGTTGAAATAGTACTTCAAACAATGACTTACTTTTAGTGGACTCTTGATTCTCCCTTCAAAAGATTCAAAGCGCTGTTCTAACAATTTAAAAGATTCCTTTGTGCTATCATTCATTTTGTCTATAATCTAAAATAAAGTACATTGCGTAAATGCAACGTGTGCAGGCTGTATGAAGACAGTTATGGAAGCACATTCATTTTGTTTATAATTATAGTGCTATACAAAATGGTTATCAAAGCTTACTGGCATTTGTGATTTGACAATTTGTTCCAAAGATTTGAGACGCTTTTCCACGTTTTCATTATGCTCTTTCATGACGCTGCTCAACTCGAGGATCATCTGAAAATATAATGCAATAAAACTTCGTCTGCCTCCGTCTATAGACATAATAGTTTCGATTAGCTATAGGGTCAGTCAAAACCACTATAAACAATTACTATAACACAATTCAATTGTTACAGTTGGATATAATATACTTCATAAATGGTGAATGCAAGCATATGTGGGAGCATTTGTGATACACATCATGTTTTGCCTGAATTATTTTTGTTGTTTTTCGGTTAAATACACCAATTAAACGCTTGATAAGAATGTTATCAAGATAGTAGATATGGGGCAGTTTCAAATGCAGAAAATATAATATTATATCCATTGTGTGATAGCAGGTGCAGCCTTCGTACAATCGTTTCAACACATATAGCAATTGTTTTTTACAAGCAATTATATCATGAAAAAGTTCGCTGGTATTTAGCTGTTGAACTGCACTCTCTGTGAGGGTCTTATCCCGAATCAGGAAAGCGATTTTGCATGCGCTAACTAATACACAGAAATTTCATGATATTATACTTTGTAATATTGTGGTTGCCTGAGTTTCCTTCAAGCGGGGTGTATTATAGCTCTAATTATACAAACCCAAGCACTTGGCATGCATGCTTATTAAGGAGCTACATGCATGGTTACCTTAGTCAAGTACTCCCAATCGGGGTTTTTTCCCGATTCGGCGACTCTTGCCTTCAGTATTTCACATTCCTTGCATCCTGGGAGTTCAGGGGTCGTTACGTCGGTATTCTCCTGGTTTTCAATTTTTTTCAGTTTCGCCTTTTGAACTTCTGCCGGGCTTTCCTTCCATCCACGTTCCCGCTTAGCTTGCTGTTTCTTGAACTTTTTATAATGGTCGACGTCATTTTCTTCGCTGCCACACTCGACTTCCACAGCACCGCACTCGATTTCTGCCACTAAGTAAAATAATACCACCCATTTATACCAGTGCTTTAAACAAGATAAACTTTGAAATAATATAATAATGGAAAATGGAACAAACCTTCTTTACTCGTTTCATCACAAAACTCCGCAATTTGCGCGTTGTACCAACGGCCTCCATATTTGACCTTAACAGCATCGCCTATTTTTAATAAAACTTTGGTCCAGTCGTCGTTATTTGCCATATTTATTGGCTTGACTTCTTTTCTTTCCACAAAATAATCGGTCTCCCTCCATTTGCAATTAGTCTTCCAAATAATTCTGATACGTTGACTTGTTGACATATTGTCCAACTATGTTTTTTCACAAGCGATTTAAGCAAAATAATGTAGCCGTGCAACTATAAGATGGGGGTGCAAAGAATGGAATGCAATGAACTACAGGTCATAATAATAATGTTTCTGCTGTAAAAACAGGATATATAATCCTGTCTTCACCTTGTGGCGTTGACGTAAACAAATATTAACATAATTGTCACTCAAGACAATCATGTTGATTCGTAAGAAAAGGAAGAGCTTACACTTAAAATGGCTTGGCGTCGTGGAGGTGTACTCGCCTAATAGGGAGGACATGTTACCCTGTGATCGCCTGCATGGCTGCTTTTAGGAATCGAATTATTAGCATGTGTATATAGATAAGAATGGATGAAATCAAACTAGTTGGCAAATTATTTCAAAAAGAAATTCTTCAAGACCAAGGTATCATGGAAGACCCTCCTATATACAGTATCACAGTCATATGTACTGTAGCTGTGTGCAACAAATGGGAAATTTGAACAACAGAATTAAATCATATTAATATAACATTTACCAGAGATTCCGTTTCCTGCATAAATTTCAGTAATAATAATATCAGAAACGATATCAGTTGAGATCGTTCAGAATTCTTAATGAACCATGCATGCATGAACGCAGGTAGACAAAAACGTTTGAAAAATTCTACTAAAACCGTCTGAACGATTAGCACAAAAATCAAAACGTTTAAATACGTTAATGGAGTCGTTGAAGCTGGCATTGTATAGGCATTTAAGCCGGCTTTGTATAGGCATTTAAAAGTTTATCTGGAGAAGCTTGTCTAAAAGGATTTACAAAAAAAACGATAATTACTTAGTAGACGAACAGCATGCAGTTTATATAAGTTCGTCACCATTCACAATGACTCACAATATTAAATATGTTTGCAATTTTATTAGAGTAGCGTCGAATGTGTTGCGAAGAAATACTGCAACAACGAATTTGAGCAAAGGTTTCTGGAATGTTAAACGATGCCTGGTTTAAAATCTACATCCGCGAGCTTGCCGCGGTTTCAGTCTTTTAAATAGCCGCAGTGTTTAATAAATATGCTTGTGATAGCGCTTGTGCTTGAAGATTACCACCGCCAACAGATTAGCGTCCTTGCTTGCACGTCATGCCAAGCTTGTGTTAGATACTAAGCCAATCACTGCGCAATCACACTCAGAAAAGTATCACATGGTTGTTTGCTGTAGTGGACAGATCAATCACTATTATCTAATGACCTAAAAATCCATTAAATGAAAAATCTATTCCTGGGATTTTGTAACAGTTTTAGGTACTATAGGCTAAATGGAGAACGTGTGTTTGTTATTGCTGTATTTTAAATATTAAAGAATGCGCGATCTGGCCTCGGCAGAAATTGCAGGGTGGTTTTCGTATTAATTAATACGAAAATAATTTGCATCCAAAATGGCAGAATCGTTTTGATTATTGTAAGCGTCCGAACTTCTTGGGTTCTTCCACATTTTCGCATACGATTCACTTGACTATGAAGTGTGGGCGCGTTAATATTGTGACTGGTAAATCAGGCTATTTTGAAACAACCTTTGTCTCAACTTTTGGCGGAAGGTCAGGTGGTAAAATGGTCTCCTTTTTCAATAAATTCATTTTATGTTCGTCTGAAGTTATGAACTCTTTGTAATAAACAATTCCCGGCTCATCGAAGGCAAAACGAAAGTGATGGAATCTTGTGATGTTAGGAATCTTTCGGAAGTACTGACCAAGAAATGTAGACCAATCGTAAACAGGAACAATGACTTTACCATTGTGTGTTCCCACAAGCTGGGCTTTATTGAAACAGATGGAACTCGATGTTTCTACGACTGATCCGAATTCGTATAGGGACGAAACATAGGTAGCTCTAAATGCTTTCTTTAACAAGCCGAAACCACGATCTGGACCAAATTTAGTATGATCCGCTAGGAGAAATGAATATATAATAGTCCTGTGAAGATGATTTGTAACTCTCCAAGCCAAGTACCACAAAAAGAAATTGTTCTTATTTTGCCCACCGCAGTTGTCTGCGTGAAAATGCACATCAGTTTCGCCAAAGCCACGATGCTCTAAGAAATAGTGCAAGTAGCAAATGGTTGAATTGGCTCCTTTTCCGACTGAAACAGCTTCATCTATCAAAAAATTTACTTGTCGGGGAACAGCTTCAGATGTAACACCAAAAATCCCGCATTTTCGTGGCGTCTTGAAGTAGATTGGGCCAGGCTGCATTGGATTGCTTGGTATATGCACCTGTTGGGCATAGTCAAACGAATAGTGCATTGTCTTCTCGAGCGAGCATGAGTTGTGATTCTCTGTGAAGTCAAATTCTTGTTCAATGGATGCAAAATTGTCTTCTGCTTCTTTACAAGCCTTCCTGTAGCATTCTCGTTCAGCTTTGGCTTTATCCAAATGCTCTTGATGTAGCTTAACACATGCCGATTTCTCTTCATCGGATAAATTCGCTGAGCGCTGAAGCTTTGTCGTATTCTCTTGACATACTGCGCACAAATCTGTCATGGGTTTGGCCACAACGACGTTAGGGAAGAGATCCTTCCATAGGTCGACAAATTTTGAATAGCTTACAGAGGTCTTTCCTGCTGCTTCGCAGCTCTTGTTATAGCATCTCCATACGCTCATTTTGCTTTCGCATGATGATAACAGCTTAATGTCGTCATTCTTGTAGCCGGGAATTCTACCGGGCAACAATACCCCATTTTCTTCTACATAATTTGATATAAATGCCTTTATATCTGCAACAGTAGAATAAGGCAAAGTGTTGCTCGGCAATCTTTTCTTATTCCCATGAGTTCTAGGGTAAATACCGAAGGTATCGTAATGTTCTTTAAGTGAACGAAAGCGATTGTCACTTATACCATAGAGTTGCAGGAACATTTTTTTGCATATGGGCATTGACTTGAAAGTGAAGAAACATCGGGGACTCCTACTTCGTTTCACACCAACTTTCTCATTATGCCCATGTGTAGATGCTTGTATGTTTGCCAAAATCACAAGGTCAAGTTCCTCTCTACTTATTTCTAAGCAGTTGTTAAGGTTAAAAAGCATTCTTTCTTTTGAAAAGGATTTCGAACATGGATTTCCGTTTAGACCTCCCGAGCATCCACAACCAACGTTTAGAAAAGTACTCACATTTTCGGCCAAACTGTCCATGTTTTCCGCAGTAACTTGTTCACCTTCCATGATGGTTATTTAGAGTTAATGATTTCAATGTGACGAATTTACAATTGTAACTAATCTAATTAATGTCACTTTTTATGACGTGTAATGCAGTTGTTTCCTATCACGCTGCACAACACTGCATAACATGAAAAGATGCCAATAAGGCAACATCACACTTCATATTATTTATTTCAGTCATATTGTTGCTCTATAGCTAGTCGTTAATGCTAGGCTGCTTAATGAATGCCTATGTGAATATATAAGGAAGGGCCAGCCTAAACCTTATAACTATGGAACTAAATGTATAATATTGTGTGATTACAAATATATACAAGGAAGCAAATATTAAAAGCCACATGTTTCTATTAATAGTAGGCCTCTAGCCCACTTCTTGTAAATGTATTGTATTTTCCGCTTTGCTCATGTAATTTTATTTTAAGCGAATTTTGATAATCAATAGAAAAACATGCATGCACTCTTCTTCTTAATCGTTTCATGTTTAATTTCAATTGGCAACAAGAGGATGCCAGCTGTGCATCAAGTAACCAACTGAGTGACGTGCAGTATGCGTACTGCTCATACAGCTATATCCACACTAAAATAATACGCACATCCATGTCATAGGTATACACTATTTTCCAGACAGATTGATTTGTTTGTAATTAGGCGTTTTATATCTGAATCAAGTCAATCAACTTTACCTATACTTCATAGATTATACGATGCTTTGAAATTCCGATACTGTGCATGATATAGTCTCTATATTTTTTTAACTCAGTGTTGTGTTGAGTGGTTATATTACTGGTTATATTATATTACTATTATATTATTAAACGTCGAGTTTCTGCTTGTTATTTTTCAGGTAGTAATATAACCACTCAACACAACAAGTTCACATTGGTACTACGTACCTACACTGGTACAGACATTTTTATAGTCTATATTTTTTTACATATTCTCATTTATATCTGGTCTCTGCATCAAGTAACACGTTTGCTTATATTATATTTTATTATTTACTGTAAAAGCAGAAAGATTATTTATTTGTTGTGCACGTGCATGCATTGTGTTGTTGAACAGAGGCAAACACTGCATATTTTTATTGAAAATGTCAAACGTAGGTGAATGATTTGCCCTTGGGTTAAACAAATTTGTGATCGAATCGTTACCAAATTTGTTAGTGCGCCGTTGAGACAAGGCGCGACAAATATCAATTTACTCATGACCAGTTAATAATGAATTAAGATTCTATGTGTCGGTTACTGATGCGGATGTGTGAAATTCAACTCTCTCGAAAGCATAACGCAATTACGCATAACAATAGTTAACCAAGCTATTAGATTGATGAGGGCAGCGGCAGTAATCTGGTTTCGTATAGTCAAATATCTAAGACTGGTTAAAAGGAAGAACAAGAACGCCATGTATAGTCTGTGTTTGGCATCCTGGCTTTCGTTGGTAATATGTGCTGAATCGAAGCATGAATAGAATAATGTTGACCAGGCTGGCGAGTTACAGCGAAACTGCCTATACAAGGTAAGGTTTTGGAATAATGACACCAGGATAATATACACCTGTATGAGCTTACTGGCCATACAATTGACAACTTAACATAAATCAATAATTAACATAATTTATTTCTATGTTGGCTGAATACAAAACAGCCATTGGATATAACCTTACCTTAGTAAACCGGAAGTTGAACTTTTTCTATATTTAACATTCACGCTTAGATGCCAAGGCGATTTTAATCATACATATATCTCACTTTATCTTTCTGATTTTGCTACATACATATACACTCATACTAATTGCATTGTCAATCAACTAACCCCATCTTACGTAACTCTGTGATGCGGGAAAGAAACCATAAATTATATTAGAAAACTGAGTGATTCATGAAGAAACACACAAAAGAAAGCATGCATTGCGTGAAGGAATTTGTGTTTGTGATACAGAATCATGTTGATTTAAAAAAAAAATAGCTCTGATTTTCTCAGCTTATATACGTATATAGACAACGTTTATTTTTAAAATTACTTCGCCAATTACTTCGCGTCCGTATTTTGTCGGATATACAGTACAAACTCTCGCCTTCAACTCGAGTTTGTATAATTGCATATAATCGATGCAACACAGCTGCTCATGTTGTAAATACCTAAAATCACGCCTATAATATGCAGCTATATGCAGACCAGAAACAGGTAAAGCGCTATAAAAACCGTATCATGTCACACCCTTACAGCATTTGGATTTCATTCCAGTTAGTTTTATAGGTAATGATTATAAAGGGTTTTCACTCAAATAGAACTTATATCAAACAAACTTGATCCTGTGTAAACCATCCCTAAGCGGCTTTGCAAAGGTAAAAAATCTTTACATTGCCAAATTGTGTAAGCCGCAATTTGAAATTTAATATGTATCTATCTACTGTTATTTTAGCGGCTAGTTTGCGCCTGGTACAAGACGGTGAGGCATGTTCAAGTTAAGAAAGACGTGGATTTGACTTATTTATTTGGGATTATATTCTTGGACTAAATGGATTTATGTTTCTTAAAAGATATCGGACGACATCACAAGTCAGAATACGACGTGAGGTTAGGTGTATTGTTTTTTTAACACGTTCCAAGCTATGACTCGACATATTTTGTAATGTTGATATAGTATACATATATTGTATTATATAGCATGATCTATGTGAAGTACGATCTTTACTTCACATATATCCAAGCTTGCAACATGTACCATATCATATACAGAGTTGTATATGAACTACGAACAAATAGTATATAGCTGTGTAAGCCGCTAAAGAGTAAAGGCATTTTACTGAAACAGCGATATTGTGATTGCGCGAAAATTTAGGGGGAGTTGGTCTTCTT
>CACRXK020018266.1:0-10049 GCA_902702795.2 Paramuricea clavata
ATTTCTCCTCGACAACCCTTCTCCCACAACATTGTGTGTGTCATAGTTGTTTTCTTAATTGTCTTAGAATATTTGCTTAACGAATTGGTGCATTAATCAAAAATGAAGCTACTCAGTCCTGGTTGACCATAAACCAAAGCCATTGAAACCCGACTGGGGATACCGATGCACAGTCCGCTTTGTACTCGTATGATTATTATCCTTGAAAAGGTTTTTGGGGATCCACATGATTACATTATGGTCCGATGTTCCAAGTGGAGCAGAAATATCCGGTGTTTTGTAAAAATATTTCAAGTTCGTAATAATATATAGTCTAGGATTGAATCTTTTCTAGCCGGACGTGTGACGACTTGCTTAAGGTTGTGACTTATAACTAAATCCTGTATATTGAGAATTAGGGTATTTAGAGCATATAGTATCAGTAGAGGACACAAGGTAATGGCAAAGTTTCCTCTGTTCTTGCACACTTTTGTCCGGTGGATTATACACTTCACATACTGCATGCGATTTCAGACAACGGTCTCGGTAGGTGTGGTGGTCGAGCCCACAAGCACATCCACTCTAGATTTAAGTCTTCTAATTCCATGTATTGCGTATTCATGCATGTATCGCGTAATATATTATTATTATTATTTATTTAATTCTTAGTGTTTGTGTGTATGGTGGTTCAGACAGACGCGCTCAAATTGATACAGTAAAAAGCGGAGTACAAATTGTTATAGGTATGAATGTACAGTATATAGATTGTATATAGAGTACTTTTATAAGGTGTATAAAAAAAGTGCACAGTTCTAAAATGTCCCCTGAAAATGTCCACGCAAAATTGAATTCATATATATATTTGTACTATATATATATATATATATATATATATATATATATATATATATATATATATATATATATATATATATATATATATATATATATATATATATAGGGTGCAAAATTGGTAGATGTTTTATCATTTGTGTACATTAATGCCTTTCACGCATATTTTTTAAACTTTTTTAAAACTATGCATAAAATCAATCATGCGTTATACAAATTATACTATAAAGGCTATACTGTACCAAAACGTATACGTTTTGGAGGTCGCGCGTTTGATTTAAAGTACGTCAAATTATCTGGTACTTTGGTGGTTTATAAAAGTGATAAAACACCTTCCAGATTTATACCCTATGAATCAAACCCTATGAGTGGTTTTGGAAACTAGCCTTGCTACACACGAAAATTTACTTTTCATAATACTTTGGTGATACAGATACCATACGACCAGGCTTTTTAGCCAGGGTCCTGAAAGAGGGCGTCCAATTTTGGTATAACGATACATCTACAGTAAGGGGGGGGGGGTGTCGAGAAAACGTTCCTCTGGAAAACCTTTGAAGTTACGTTACATCATGTCAGTATCTGTTCCAAGCTCGTTCGAAATTTTTCAAACACACTTGGCTTTGTGAGTTTGTGCCGCTATGCTTCTTTACTTAACTATGACATTTTCATTCAGCCAGGTACACCATCAAATTGATCAAACTGTCTAATGTATAATAATAATGAGAATTGAAGCTATTTCGTTTCAGATAAATTAATATACTTAGGGAAAATAATTTCCCTTTTCCCCCAGAATTTGGGCGTCCAAAGGCGTCCATTTTTCGTTCTAGGGGCGTTCAAGGACGCCTGGACGCCCTTGTGACTAAAAGCCTGCATACGACCCCAAAATACCCATGCTAACATAAAGTTGTCACAAATAACAGCCGATCAATGATCGGCAGGAAATTGCTTATGATCGGCGGAAAAGCAGGGTTTTCAACCTGAAAAAGCAGGGAAAGTCATGATTGGGAATCCATAATTGGATCACCGTAATTGGGAACTTTGAGAATGTTTATTTCAAGCCCTGACCTGGTATAGATGATTATACCATGATGTCCTAAAGAGAAGTTGTGAACATCATTTCTGTTTTTAGGAACGCCTGGCAGGCTGAATGACTTGATAATGAACGATATTCTTCACGTGAGATCTGTTACGTACTTGGTAAGGCTTATTTTACACAACATACGTCATTTCAGTATGAACCAATCGCAAGTAAAACGCAGCTACAATCTCCGACAGCAATGTTGTGACATCTATATATTGCGTTTCCGCTGCTATACCCTTACTCATTGTTGGTAACCCATGAGGGTTTCACTACACCGTTGTCAGATCAGAGTGCTGACTTCAGCCAACCAATCATATTAAAATCATAGGATTCAAACAGCCAGTTAATTTTAAGAAAAATGTGATATGGCAAATGAGCAAAACAACAAATGATTGCTCTCGAGCGCCTAAACATTGTTTTACAAATAACACAAAAAAATATGGATAGCTACAGTAAACTATATCAAAGAATTGCAAGAGTTTCCAATTCTTTAAAATTTCACAAATAGTAGCAGGTTACATAATCTTCTATCAAACATGGTCAAAATGCCGACAGAAGCAAATTTAGCGTAGGGCAAAACAAGGTAAATTTTGATATCGTCTATGTCCGATTTTAAATGCACAGAACTGCACCAAAACTCTACCAAATCACTCGTAAAACATATAATGTGTTCAAACTTACTTGTGTTGTCTCTTATTCTTTATGTATTTTGAACGTATAAAATACAATTTGACAAATCTAAAGGTTCATCTTGTTCGCTTTAATTAATACTGTTGCTGCGCTACAGCACTTAGAGAGGTACCGGGAGCCGTGTTTTGCAAACAAAAATGTTTCTGATGTTTCCGCTTTACAAGTATGTTTAGGATTTCAAAATGAACGTAATCAAGTGGAAATTGAACTTCGTGTCGTGCAATTTTGGACTGAAATCAATCACACGTTTGATTTCAGTCCAAATTGCACTCCACTCAGTTCCAATTACCATTGTGTATAGAATAGGATAATCCAACTGCAAGCCGGCAAATGCGCAGGGGAATTATTGTACAGTGTATCATTATATATAGTAATATAGCATTTGTAAATTCTGAACGCTGATCGGCTAAGAGCCGTGTTGGCATAACTCAATGTTAACACGGAAACGTCGGAAAATTTCTTTCTCTTTATTTCTTTGTGCTATATTATAAAACAAATATAAAACATTTTTCGGGCGACGTGTTTCACAATTGCTCGTTTTCCCAATTTTCCTCTCGTGTTGATATAACTATATATCAACACGGAAAATGTTTTATATTTGTTAAATAAAAGTCGATAGTATAAACAAAATAGCAAGTACTATATATTTGCATGTAATGACGTGAAAATGTAATGAAAAAGTAACATACGCGTTTGCCAGAAAAGTAATGCGTTGCCACTGCATTTTAACCCAAAATGTTACTAGTTACATTTACGTCTTCCAAACGTAACTACAATTACTTTCAAAAGTTGTTGGGACACATGTAGTTTTAGCTTGCAAGTGGATCATAACAGTTTGTTACAAACAATACCGCTCCCCTCCTTCTCATCCCTTCCCAATCAATGTTGTTTAAACCAAAACTCGTCAAATCTGACGAGAAATAGCACACAACGTTGAATAGGGGGAGGATTGACGTTTGTTGAAATTCAAGGGTTTTGTGCCATCTGTCCCAAGACATTTGAAACTGATTGTAATTACCGTTTCTTGAAAAAGTAACGATTATATACTTTTATTATTGGCAAGCATCACTTCCGGTGAAATGGCGGACTGCGATTGACTAAGAAGCACCTTCAGCGGTGCATTATTTTCCCGTGTAAAAACAAACGCATGCATTTTAAAACAAAACAGCAAAACTAATTGAAAATTTGAAAATTATAATTTAATTTGTTATTAATAAGATATATGCGAATGGTTTTTGGTGGAAAAGAAGGTACATTGATATTTTTGTTTTCAACGACCAAATGTGTACTACGCTACTAATATGCATTTCAAATCATGCATTTCTTGTTTGTTTCAAGTATAAATGCCTAAAAAGCCATATAATAAGCTTTTATTAACCTCGCTTGCTCGGTATGTACAGAGAAATATCGGACCTCGGTCTTTTTGCACAAACCTCGCCCTACGAGCTCGGTCTGTACAAAAAAGACCTCGGTTCGATATTTCTCAGTGCAGACCTCGCGTTCGGTTAATAAGAAGTTTGTAATTTCGTTACTTGTAATGAACTTAGTTGCAGCACTGGATGGCTCGGCTGGGAAAGTTTAACCTAAGTTGATCAAAAATTAACCCGAACCGTTCCCTTTTCCACTGACTGCAGTACGCTTACTGTACACTGAACCTTCACCAATAAACTTACATGCAATTTTAGCTGTAGTTTTGGTTGCAGAAATGGAATTAAGTACAGTTAAATAAACTGCCAGTAGCTCACAATTTTCATGTTTTTTTATGGCCACAGAGAAAATAATTTTTTCCACTCCTGCATTTCCGTTTTCCTGTATTTCCTTCCCACCCTTTAGGATGTTACCTTGATAATCAACCTCGTACCCAGGCTCTTTCCACTACGCTCCTCGCTGGAGGACTCCGGTCACGATTTTGGGAGATATATTTTTCTTACATAAGGATGGGGGGCTTGAGGCCAATAATTGTTTATGTGATTATGGCATTATCTACTTTCAGGTCCTAGACGAAGCGGATAGGATGTTGGATATGGGTTTTGAACCTGAAATTAGGAAAATTTTGATTGATATTCGACCAGATCGTCAAACAGTCATGACCAGGTAGACCTAGAACTAAATATTGAAGGGTTTTTGTTGATGGAAATTTCGAATATGAATTTTATACATTTTTAGACTTAACCAGGAGCGGCCCTCCGATTTCGGTGCAGCGCTCTAATCAACTGAACTACATATAGAATCCAGTTGTTAAGCATTGACCGAACGTTCATGTACTGTATACAGCTATTTCAATTAAGGTTGTCCCCCGAGCAAAGCGGAAAAGTCGAATACGAGCGCGAAAGGCTGCTGGGAATCGCTAATAAATTCATTCATTTATTAGCGATTCCCAGCAGCCTTTCGCGCTCGTATTCGACTTTTCCGCTTTGCTCGGGGGACAACCTTAATTGAAATAGCTGTATATAATTCAATGAATGGAATAAATGACATTGACAATACATTTATCCAATGAGTTCCATGAGTACTTGGAAAGGACTACACTTAGATCAAACTGTAATTTTATTGCAGACTGGAACTTCTTCGATCTGAATATTACGAATTTGCCTTGTTTAACCACTTTTCCTACTTTTAAACGTGCTGTTTCCAAATTTTGTAAATCTACGTTGAATTTTTTTAATCTTCTAATACTCAAACGTTGTTTTTAAATCCATATGACCTAGATATTGGTATATGTAGCTACAGTGTTTTTTACTCTTCTAATTGTCAATAATATATATGCGAAAAATAGAACCGTGACGTCATATCATATGATAGAATACTTTGAACTTTCAGGTCACGCCATCTTTTGTTTTACTGTTTTACTGTTTTGCTGTTTTACTGTTGTTATTTAAAGGTTGAAAATAAATGTAGTTACTAATACTCAAATGTTGTTTTTAAAGGGATATGGCAATATAAATTAAGTTTGTCTTATTTGAAAGAACTTTTAAAGTTATATATGAAGACCTTTTGCAACTTTTTCGTACCTTACTTAGTTTTCGAAATATTTTGACCAAAAACAGTGTGCAGTCCGCCATCTTGGTATTATAATTGACCTAATTAACTGAGTTTTTGATGACGTCACAAGCAGGGTAAATTTGTTAAAACTTCTTCATGTCGGACTAAATTTCTTCGAAAAGGTTCTTAAAATGTTGTGAATTAATTGAGTACTAAATTATTATTCATATTGATAATGACATGTGGTTTGCAAGATAAAAATTTTGCTTTTTATCGTACTTGTGACGTATGCATATCGAATGCATATCCAAGATGGCGGAATACACGCTGTGTTTGATCGAAATAAGTCAATTTATTTCGAAAATCAAGCAAGATACGGAATAATTGTAAAGGAAGTTGATATATCATTTTAAATGTTCTTTCAAATAAGACAAATTTAATTTATATTGCCGTATTCCTTTGAATAACTTACTCACATGTATACAGAGCCCTGCGGAAAAGCCCTGAAATAGTAATTGTTATTTATGACTCAGTGGTGTTAGTGTAAGGTTTATGGGCAAATATCAGTATTTGCGGCATCTTAGATTGGATTATTAATATACTGTTGCTAACTTCTATTTCAGAACCATTCTCAGATATATGAAAAACGAGTTTTTCATCTGACACTGCAGAGTACAACGAAAAATTCATTGTTTCGAGCGAGATTCGAACTCGCATATTCGGCTTTCTAGACCGCCACTCTATAACCGTTTTTGTTAACTTATTAATGAAATACTTATCTTTCCCATTTTTTTTTATCTCCAGTGCAACATGGCCGTCAGCAGTGAGACGTATGGCTAGTCAATATGTCGAAAACCCTGTGCAAGTCAATGTTGGTTCTCTAGACTTAGCAGTAAGTTGTGCCCTGTTTTTGTTGACATTTTTTGGGTTCACCTGGTTTGTGAATTGTATCAACAATGAGCACTTTACAAGTTTGCATAACATGATAACACTTATGTTTGCCTAACAACGTGTTGACAGATGGAAAAACACACAGAAAGAAAAACAGCTACAACAGACAGACAGACAGACAGACAGACAGACAGACAGACAGACAGACAGACAGACAGACAGACAGACAGACAGACAGACAGACAGACAGACAGACAGACAAGGCAAACAGAAGCACAGACAGATAAGGCAAACAGAAGCACAGACAGATAAGGCAAACAGAAGCACAGACAGATAAGGCAAACAGAAGCACAGACAGACAGCCAAACAGAAAGACAGACAAACTGATAGGCAGACAGACACGACGCACTGATCAGAATATTGCAGTGATCCGCCATTGGTTCTCCATTGTTTTGAAGTGGAAGTCAAGTCCGTAATGTAAACAAACGGTTTGTTTACATTTTGAACTGCTGTATTTTTTAAAATATGATGTACTGTCTGAATATCAAACACCATTTTGGTTCGCTATGCTTCTAAATGAATATGAAATAGCGTTTATGTTCAGAAAATTTGGGCAATGTTCACATTAGAGGTCCTCGCATTGTTATGAGCAGAATCGCGATGCGCAGAACGGACTTGACTTCCACTTTAACCATGCAATCCAGTCAATAATTATTTTGGCATATTTGTGACTATATTTATTTGAGCATTTGAATATCCTTTTTGGGATGCACGAATTAAATCGCGAGATTAGGAGTGGGCAAAAATGAAATGATGATTTTGAAATTTTCTAGGCATGTCATTCTGTTACGCAGTTAATCGAGATTATGGATGGGGAGGCTAAGAAAGACCGCGTAAGTCTATTAAAATCTTTAATCTTTGCAGTAACATAACCGTATTTATACGGGATAGCTCTATCTGTTCTGCACTGAACTCTTTAGAGGTCCAGGAAAAGTCCTTTCTCAGACTTACGTTGATGCACTAAACTGGAGCGGTTTTAAAACGGCGAAGAAAAGTCACAATTAGCCATTGCGTTCACACTACGCCGGAGTGAAATTATACCGTAACAATTTGTTTTGGTAAACGGTTTGTAAACGGAGTAAGATGAAAACGAAGCGCGTGAACAGTGGCTTCGTGTATATTTTGCTCCACCTTAGTACCCAGGCTGAGTACCCAAGATAAAATGCTGGGTTTTGGCGTGTAATGTCGAAATGTCTAACATGGTCTGTCCTCTTGCCTTTACTTGCCTTTGACAGATATAGTACTGATTTATTTAACACGAAAAAACTACTAATCCATCAGGCAAGTTAATTAAAGTTATTCATCAGTAATTGTTCTGGAAATGAGAATTTGCTGAAACCTTTTCCGGGTGCAGTTTATGATATATGCTCATAATCAAAACAGAAAAAATGTTGGGGTCATCGAACTCGTTTCGAAGATGTGACAAGTGCAATATACCGCCTTTTCCCCATATAGCGCCATCTTCACTCTTTCACGAGTTACAGGAGCAATCGCAGTTGCTCAACCGTTATTGATTTTTTTTAACAAGGATCCTACTAAATACAAGAAAACATGGTATTTTAGCGAATCAAAAACCATTGAGGGCATTGTCGTGGTACAGATTACCTTCTTAAAGAGATACAAGGGTTGAACATGCATCATGATGTGTTTAGTGTTAGTTAGCCAGAGTTCTGTCATTTTTGATGGTATATTTCCTGGAATACGCCTATAATCAGACTGGTTTTCTCTTTGCCCTTACTCTTTCGTTATCACTTTACATTGCAGTTCGGCTACATCTTTAGCTACAATTTGTTATTAGATTTGCGCAGTAAAAGTGCGCAATGCAAAACTGATGATTCACCTTAAGCAAAAGTGCAACCGTAAGGAAAGGCATTGGATTCAGTCCGGAAGGAATATTATTTGGCGGGAAATATCGTCTTTATAGTGTTAATTCAAGATTATTGCACAGAAACTGTCGCATATATCAATGTCGTTTTGTGTCTTTTGTATGTCAATCCATTGGAGAAGTCCCCCCCCCCCTACACGCTACAGACAATAGTACTTTTAAGTTCTTTGTATGTTTGCATGGCGATAAAATATATAATAGTTTTATTTAGTAATAAATTTACGTGGTGTTTCCACAAACAAAACTATTATATAATCGTACTTTTACTTTGTACTTCAAGTATTTTTAAAGATACTTTGTACTTTTTACTTAAGCACGTTTTGACTCCAGTACTTTTTACTCTTACTCAAGTCGTTGTATTGTTAATTACTTTTACTCGAGTACAAATTCAAAGTAATTTAGGCACCACTGCTCAAATTTTAGTTGCCTTCCCACAAGAGCACGGAAATACACGATAAATAAGAAAACACACTTATACACTTCGAAAGAAATAAACACGAAGTCGCGAGGTGTCTATTTTCCCCCGTTCTGCCATAGAGGTGTCTATTTTCCCCCGTTCTGCCATCATTTGAAAATATTTTACCTTAGTTCAATGAATTCCCCAACCATTAGACTTATACCTTCTTTATTTTCAGGTGACATTTTAGCATAGATCGTCGCCTACACTGAACCCTCACTTTAAAATATATTTTATTGAGCAAATGCTTTAATGAATTGCGCTTATATTTTTAGACTTTGGAGTTTATTAATTCCATGGGGCCAGACGACAAAGTTTTAATATTCGTTGGACGCAAACTAACGTAAGTTTAATTTGAAAATCGCTGTATCTAGCGTCCTAAAATCGTGTAATATTGCAATACACCGGAATGGCGTGTCCCTTGTTAAAACGTCGACCATACAGACATTTACTCGCGTACCCGGACAGACGACGCTAGAGAACGTACGGATCTAATATTGCTATTTGTCGTTCCGGTGCTATACATCTTAACTGTGATAAATATTTTTCTCCAGATTAAAGCCGCTACACAACTCGAAACTTCGATCCGAATAATCTTAAAATAATAACTGACCACAATGAAAACTATTACAGAAAGTCTTTTTTTTCAAGAGTTATTGAACTATCGAACAATCTACCACATGATTTGAAAAAACCGCATGAATATGTTTCGGACCGGCTGCAAACGTACACACCGCTGTAATTGGATTCAGATACAGTTGGCCTTATAAAATTGGATATTTGCGTTCTTACTGTATTGTTCTTGTTGTTGGTCGGCTGTCAACCGGGAATTGTTTCCTGTTATGCTCTCCTGCATGTCATTGCTTCTGTAAATATGCACGTATTGAGTAATAGAAGTAGCATTCGGGGTAACATGTTTAGAAGTCGAGACATCGTCCACAAATCCCCACATGCTACTGTCGGGTGAATTTACTGTCAAGTCTTTAACCATAATCAAGAAGAAAATCGGTCCCAGTTTACTCACTTAAGCAACACCAGCTGTCACGGGGATTGGGATGATATTGCATTCTTTCCAGTTCTTGGAACGCAGCTGGAGGTGAGAGATGTGTTAATTAAAGGACATTGGCAAATAAAAAATAGTTTGTCTCATTCAAAATAAGTCTTAAAATTAT